>JZKD02S0582927.1:139882-151686 GCA_000966675.3 Picea glauca | reverse complement strand
GCTAGTCTTCTAGGGTTTGAGCACCCTCTTGTGTGCTAGGTTTTATTGGTGGTGAAGGTCTTTCTCTTGAAGAATATAGAAAAGGATTTTGGTTGGGTTTTCTTCCCTTGTTGAGGAGGGTTTCCCAGGATACTTCTTGTGTTCTTGTGCATCGTGTTTCTTCTTGTGATCTTGGTTGCTACAACATTATTGGTTATGGTTAAGTTAAATGCAAAAATGGAATGAAATTCATGTTTAAACTTGCTTATTGAAAATTCAACACTCTTCTATCCCAAATTTGGATTCCAAGGTCTAGAAAAGAAGGAAGCTAGAAGGTGCATTTTAGAAATTGTGTTTCTTTGGAAACTCTAGATAAAAAATTATGACAAGGTCTCAATTTTCAATCTCTTGTCAGTACACACATTAGAGTTAAAATCAAAGGTTCCTTTGTGGCCCAAAGTATTTGGAAAGATTGTGAAGATATCAAGTCGTTATTGTCTTGGAGAGACTAGAGTTTAAGAGTTGGTAATTATTTTGATGACCATTGTATTTGGTAGATGCCTCTCTTAGTGTAAGAAGGGGAAACTTTGGCCATGATCCCTTAGTGTTTGGCCCTTAGGTTCTTTAGGAAATATCTTTTTATAATGAGGGATTTATATGATAATTACTCGAGGGATTTGATCTTGTAGTCAAAATCAAAGCTTGGATATGGGTTATCCAACATTGACAAGATTATTCTTGCGAGGGTCTAAAAAATGATCCTTGATTCACTCTCCATCAAGTTGGGCCTATATGATTCTTAAGCCCAGTGGAAAGATTGGAAATGGAACAAAATTGAGGTGTTTACCAAGTATAATCTTGTAGATGGTTATAAGTGATTGTGTCCCAAGCCTGTCTTGGATGTTCGGTTGAATAAACTATGGAGGCTTATTTATCTAAATAGAAAACTTTTTAGGCTACACAACATGTGGGAGCTTGTTATAAAATACCTTTTTTTTTGCATGGTTTCTAGTGATGGTAGGTTTTGTTGTAGGCATAGCTCAAAGATGTAGCTCAACTTATTGTTGTTAATGTTGTTGGGAATTTGGCTAGTTCTATGCCAACAAGTACCTAGTTTGAATCCCTTTGGGTTATGCACACTAGTTTATGTGAAAAGGTTAACTATGGATGCCATTTGCGAATGTGGGAAAACATCCCTTAGGTTTCCTTGTGAGGTTTTCCTTGGAAAAAAAGGGTTTGTTGTAGACATTAGACTCACTCACCCGAAAATTCAAAGACATAGTTGTCATCAATATTGGTAGCCTAAAATTCTCTAAGCATTTGTTTTGATTTTTTTCCCTTACTGAGCATGTATGAGGGTGGGTTGAGTCCTTTTTTGGTCAACTGCTCCTTGCTTCTATATCCTAGAGTCTCACTCTCCTAGGATATAGGTTTCACCAGGTTGTAGTGTTTTAAGGGTCTATGGAAACTCATTCACATGGTATTCGTTTTCTTTCTTGTGGAAGAAGAGGATTGATGTCATATTCAACAAAAAGGAATCCACTAGATCTTTCTCATGGTTTTACAACTCCTTAGTTCTTGCAACCCATGTGCTTATAGATAATTATGCAAGAACAAAATATAAAAAAGGAGATGGCCCATGTGCAACAACTATTAGAGTTCCAAGGAGGCACCCCTTGTAACATGTGTAGGGAGTCAACTAGGACATTATCTGCTCGAGCTATTTGATCTTGATGTTCCTAGAGATAATAGGGATATCCATGTTATTGGGTCAACCTTGTGATCAATGAGAAAATAGAGAGGATGAATAATTGGCCACCTCTCCTATGAAACAAAATTTCAAGTCAGTAGCTTTAATGCTTGCAATTTTGGAGATAGGGAAAACACCCGAGATCAATAATAATTAATGAAACCTAATTGTTGTAGAAGTCGATCCCATTGGAACTAGTTAGAGACCAACTCCTAACCATTGTGATGACCCACTGCCCAATATTAAGCTCCTTCACATAGTCAATGCCTTTACATTTACATTGTTGTGATGTAATTAATGTCAATAATAAATGGTATTTTCCACTTCTCTCTATAGTGAATGATTAAAGTGTTAGAGATATAACTAAAAGCTCACAACATGCAAGTAGAGGCATGTCCACTACGAAATTGATGGTTGGTCTAATTTAATATATTTTATAATATGTTAGATTAGAGAATTTATAATTTTTGTTCAAACAAAATGTAGTTATATATGTAATCAGGCGCAGTATTTAGGTTCATGTACATGACTAAGCTTCGATGCTATTACAAAGCACATGACCCCATTGGATGTAGCCTCAACTGACCACAAAGGGATACTGGCTTTCTTGTTGATACTATCTAGGTTGAAACTGACTTTTGGTCTTGGAGTAGGACCTAAATTTGCTTCTAATTAGCTAAGAACTCATATTCCTTGGACATAAGGAAACAAGGTACTGACCCAAGACTTAGAGATCTATCGGCATGAGTGAAAGTTTGCCCCCTTGTAGATTACTAGTAGATCATTTTAGGTGGCATGGTTTCCTTCTGTGACATAGATGATTCAACTTCTATTCTTGAATAGTAACCAGTTATAATTGCCCCTATTAGCAATTGACCACTCAATTATAATAGAAGCAATTAACCACTCAATTATAATAGAGTTTACCCCTTTAAAAAATAAAAATAAAAGTATGCATGTAAAAAGCTTATATTTGAAATTTGTTGAGTGCAAAATCCCTGTTTTCGTATCTCACTTCCAAAATTGATTTAGTGGATCTTATGATTATGAACACACTTAACATATGTGGTGCCCTTTAAATAGCGATTGGTGTTAGTGAATCTCAATAAAGTATCTTATGTTTATGATATGATTTTAATTTAATGACATATTAAACATCTCCGTTGTCGTCTAGTCCGGTTAGGATACCTGGTTTTCACCCAGGCGACCCGGGTTCAAATTCCGGCAACGGAAATGGTATTTATTTGGTAAATACACTGTTTGTTATAGTTAATTTTATTTTCAGCAGAAACATAGAAATGATATAAACAACAGCAAATTTTTTCTATAACTATATTTATTTATTTGCCGGAATCATAGCCTTACAGGTTCAAGATTTAGAATGTACTGTTCATAACGACATCGTCAATTACTTATCAATATATCAATCCATCGCAAATGCTGGAATAGCTCAGTTGGTTAGAGCGTGTGGCTGTTAACCACAAGGTCGGAGGTTCAAGCTCTCCTTCTAGCGCCAAGCATAGAAGAATTTTTATCATTGTTTATTATCGTAGTTCATCAATGCTTCCTTCGTTAACATGCATGCCCATTGTTAGTGAAATTATAATTTTTCATTGTTTAAATAGCATTTTTGAATGGATTCATGTCCTGATTTTTTTTTAATTCAATCTGATTTTATAGTTTCTATCACTAATATATGTAATTCTTCTAAAATTTTGACTGAATTTTGGACAAAATTGATTGAAAAAATGATCCTGTAAAAAGTTCAAAAGGTAAAATGTTTAGACTATTGTGCAGAGATATGGGGTGGATATACATTGTCTAAATAAATAAAGTGTTTGAAAAAAATCATTTTAAGTTTATTCATGGTTTTTCAAGGGGGTGTGAAAGGAATAAAGAGCAATATTGTTTTTATTGAACAATATTGTGCTTGTATAATAAATCAAGAAGGGTTTTTGAAGTTGTGATTGTCCTTTTCAATTAATCCCTTTACTTATATGTAATGAAAATGTTGCACACAAGTTTTCTCTATAATATAATATATGACAGTATACTTTGTATTAAAGATACAAACAATGTGAATGATTTTACAAATAATAACAATCTAATTTTTAAGATCACGACTTAGCTAGACATCAAATTGATGTATGAGATCTCTGTGTTTGTGGGACGATACATTGTATTTCCGTATCCAAATATCATCTAATATTAATTACATATGTACATGTTATCCTCATAAATATATTGCAAAAAGTGACAATATTTTGGCAATATTTATGAATATGACATTTCATGTGTAAAAGTATGTTCAAAACATAGAAAAAGCTACATCATTGGTCCCTCCCTATCACAAAAGGGAATCACAATAGGGGGTAGGGGCCGATGTTGCAATTTTTTTGTGTAAGGGAAAAATAATATAAATGTGTTTTTTTTTTTTTTGAGCAAGACCTATGTACCATCTTTCATATTTGTATAGTGTTCAAATGAGAATGATGTTGCGATTCACATTCCTACTATAGTTGTGGTGCATGACATTGTTGTGAAATTCAAGCCTTCGTGTTTAGTGGTAACAATGTCAATGGTTGACCTTGTTAATGTCAATTATTGGGATTTATGTATCATCACTACCTAAGCCATATTTGGGGGGGATTTGATTCTTACTCCATTGCATGGGTGCAATGAGTATGTGCTTTGGTTAGGTTTGGTCCTATTGAGGGCCGATGTGTGTATCGGATGCCACAACAATATATGATGTTTTTTTTAGGCCTAGATCCATGTGTGCACACAATCTAGATGACCACTATGAGAGATCCATTTACTAATCTTGTTTTGACCCACAAATTGCACAACAACATAACTCGCTGCCCTACACATAGTAAGATTTGGTCTTCTAGTTTTTGGTTGTCCTCTAGTTTTGCTTCTTAACGAATAAGGAATTCATTGACACTATGTATTGTTGACATATTTAATGGTTGCAGTATGCAGTTGTTATGACTAATGGAAATAATGTTTGTTGTGAAGAGGTGTATTTATGTGTCAAAGCGTTTGTGCTTTATCTTGGATTGAAGGAGGCTAAAATCCTCTATTATTGGAGTAACATTCTGAATGTTTTCAACATTTGATATAAATGATGTTCGCTGCAACCATTTCTCTTTTAGTGGAAGATTGCTTCCAAATTGACTACAATAGTAAAGGTTATCCATAATACCTTCCTCGAGTTTCACCTTCATTTAGAGGTATGTCCATCATTGGTGGTAGATGGCCCAAGTCTTTGACAAAAAATATTGATCGGTCGTCAAATGAGCAATTGCTATTTTCTGAAAAAACCTCATGGAAATGACCCTCAATTTGCACCAAATATTTAGGTCCTATGAAACTCATCGACTCATCAATGAGAATGTATTGAATATTTGTCATCTCTTCTTGAACACTATGAGTCATTGTCCTTGTAAAGGCTTCACATGTCCTTTATAAGGATCTTAAGGCCCATGTGTATCATGGTAAAAGTTATAACTCTAGTAGGGGCAAGGAGTAGTATTGGACTATGCCTAGAAGGTGCTTGATCATATTGTGCTTCTTAGGTGCTACTTATAAGGTAGGATTTACCTATCCTTGCATTGCCTTGGATGATCATCTTCAATGGTTATGTTGTTCATCTTGCTTGTGAATCTTGTAGTAGTATGTCAAATTCCAACTGTTGATTGTGCAATAATGTGTTTTTGGAATGAGGAAGAGGATTTTTTTTGACATATGATTTCCCCATTCATTCAATTATAATTGATGAATTGTGGTGCATTTTCCAATGAAGATTCAGGGACTTTAGGTAGTTTCCACATGTGGCTAGTGTGATATTCTTGAAGTCCAAGCATCTCAAGCTCATTAAATTTGATATTTCCTTTGGGGACAAATATCGACAAATTCCATTCATTCATTTCCATGCTAGGATGCATGTTTGTATGGGCATCCTTATCTTCAAATGTAGCTCTGTTGGTAGTGAAGATAGCCATGTGATCAACATGCCATGCACAATAGTTATTTCTTATGCTCTCCTAATTTTCCACAATGAATTATTTTGAAATCCCTATGTATGTATTGAAGGAGCAAAATGGTTTATTTGAAAGTAGTTCACTCCAACATAAGTCATCAAAGACATTGTTTCTTTATAATGGTTTGGAATAAAACATGGCCATACATAGACAATTGCACAGATGGGTCTCTTCTACCAGTTTGCTTTTGTCTCCTTGATTATATAACCATTGTTCTGCAAGCTCAATTAGGTAGAAAGGTTCTGACAATGCAGAGAATTTCAAATAGGCATCAATAAAATTGGACACAAATAAGCAATCTTCCAAGTCCTAGGATACTTGACAAAATATTTGGCAACCAACATTTAGTTTGTTGAAGGTTTTGTTTCATGTGACAAGGGGTAAATTTTTCAACATATAGCAAATTTCTTGGTAACTTATGTCTCAATTGACAAACACTTTTTCAGTGTAAATGATGGTAAGCATATAAGACTGGGTCTTATGGATCCGAGGCCTCTACTATTTTTCTCAATATATGGTGATAACTCTCTAATCTTCCCTTTTCTTTGGAATAATATCTCACATCATATTTCAACATTACATACTTAGAGAGAACTAGCAAGCAATCCACATTTTCTTGCCACATCCTAAGTATGTTATGGTTATGGATGTTTAATTGATCATCATTGCATGTCGGCTAACATATCTTTTATATTGTTCATCAATGTATAGTTATGAATCTAGCAATATCTTCCAAGGGCATTTATACTGACATTCAACCCCATTAGCCCCTTTTTTACATAGGCGTGAATTCTCATTGCACTTTTTATGTATTTGTATTTGATTTAGGATTCCTTTCATTACCCTCAAATTAGGTTGGATGCAAATATCTCTTTTGTATCTAGTAAGCAAGGGTTGTCCTCAATGGATTGATGCATCTCTATGTTTGTGCCATGGCTTTCTCTAGGATTGAACCATGTTGTAACATATTTATCAAATAAGTTTTTTGCATCATTGATTTTCTTTGGAACTTGCCAATCCATTTTTTCCATGTTTGGAGCATTGTCTAGCCATAGGAAACCTCATAACCTCAATGTTTCAATTCATACCTACAAAAAAAATTGTGAATCTATTAGAACAAATCACTAAAATTTATAAGACGTTTATATGCATTTGGCATTATTATTTAGTATGTACCTATACCAATAGTATGTTGTGTGCATGAATTTCCTTTTCATGGAAGATGGAAAATCTTTTGTGCATGTACATGGCTATAGTGTAGGGTTAGTCAACAATATTGCAAGTACACAAATGTTTATGCATCATTTGGTTGAATGGCTTATCTTTTTGCATAGCTGCATGCAAGTCTGACCACATTATGTATGTTGCACTGCAAGAAAATAACAAGTTTGTGCATTGTAGTAATGTGATCATTACTATTAGCACCCATCTACATAGAGTCTAGAATACTCTAGTCCCATACATATATGCTCCAAACTGCATGACATGGTGTGGTAGTTTGTATGTAGGTAGTTCTTTGATACTGCTTGTGTGTTTTTTCAATTGTTATTAGTGTGTTATGCTCTTGGATCTACTTTACAAAGAAGTTAGTTGTTGCTTGAATCCAATGGCACATAATCAAGTTGTAGAGGAAGTATTTGAATTGTGGATGACTACTAAATTTGTTGTCATGGTATCTCATTAGGTGTAATGCATAGTTATTAAGTGGAATGTTCTTCATTTAGGTATGATGATGTATTGCTACCTCAATTGGGAAAAGTGTTGGGAATGCCATGCTAAATAGCCTTTCTATATTGTACTCATTATTTAGTGATAAACCAAAATTTTCCCCAGTTAATGTTCATTGGCAGAATATTGTATACATTGTGAAGAAATTATTTGATCTTTCCATTTCTCATTATGTATTACACATTTTGAAGGCAAAGGAAGATCGTTCTTGTTCCTCTTGGGTAGCATCATTGCTCATCATTTCTCTTTAGATTAGTTATATTTATATCTTCATGGGATTGACTACCATTATCTATATGGATATTATGGAGTTGAGTGAAGACGGTGGTGTGAGCATCTAAAAATGAAACAACAGATTTGTGTTCAAGTTGAACATCACTACAAAATTTTTCATTTTGTATCTTATAAATCAATGCGTTGATGACAATGTGATTTTGTCACACAACAATCATGACATTTCCCCTTTTCTACATTCTTTTTCGCAACCAATATGTCAAGATCTACAAGGTGGCGCATAAAGTAATTTGTTCAAGAAGAAGGTAGTTTGTGATTTGAAAATTTTTGTTGTGGAAAACTAATAGTGTGTCCATTGTACTTGTATTTCCCACCTTAAGCATGAATGAATTGCAAGATTGGGCTAACACGAGAGCATGTATTCAATTTGAATAAGTATTAATAGTAAAACATGTTGGTCCTCGAGCTCCATATTATTCGAAAAATCCGGTGACCATTAGTTTCTCCTTCTTAGAAATTACAAATATGCCCATCAAGAAAGGTCGTATGAATTCTAGGGTATGATTCCCTACAAGTTGTACATGTATATATGTTGGACAAGGAAATGATATGTTTGCAAAAGGACTTTGTAGCATGTGTATGGACCTAATGTTTAGAAATACATGTTGGAAATTCCATAAAAGGTCATCATTTGTTTTTCTTTGTAGTCTTTCTATATCTTTTTGGTTCCTCTTTCCGTTCAACGTATTTTCTCTTGCATTGCTCACTTTGGTGGGTCTTTGATGTAGATTCTATATTAGTGATTGGATTAACATCTTTGAAGGTGATGTCATTATTTCATTTATCTCTTCCTCTCTTGTTTATTTTTATAGCATGGTTGCATGTCATTTGCGGTTGCATTCACTCTTCTTATCAAACTCAAACTATGAATTAGTGGATTGTATGTAATTTTTTATTGCATATGTTGTGATTTTGAGATTTCTTCAAGTGTTTTGTATGTCGGTGTTGTTTGGAATAGTGGGGCATGCTTTTGCGTTGTGAAAATTACTAATTTATGAAAGATATGGTTGTTGTAAATTGCCTTCCTTTCCATGATATGCTTCCATTCAAGTTGGTTAAACTTTGTATTTTCCCATGATTTCTCTCGTGCTATTTGAAATTGCCTAGAAGCAAAACAATGGACACTTTGTCATAAGATCTCTAGTTTCTTGATATTGCATAAAAACATGTACTTCGATGCATATAACAATAATATTTCCAAACGCTTGAAATTTATGTTTGTGATATGTTCCAAATACTTTTGTAGGTTGCATGTTTATTAATTGAGCTCAACTTGCTTGATGTGAAGATTTTTCCAAGAAAATATAATGCAAGATATGAATATTTTTGAAATCTTTTGTTTATATGGATCATAATTTTCTATTTGTATTGATGTATTTTATTCCTTGGATTCGGTATGAATGACAAATTTTAAATCTTTTTAAATCACATTTTATTGTAATATGTGTGTGGAAAAAGTAGAGCACAATACAACTTCTTGTTTGGAAGAAACAAACATAACTCAGTGCTTTACCATTTGTCCAACATTACATGGTTGGGTATGTATTCTTTGTCTTTGTCATGGAATCCATTTTATGACATGCAATTACAATGGATTTAATTTGCTTCTAGTTGGAAAGTGTTTCTTAATGTACTATTAGTTTGACCAAGTAACTATTAAAGAATAATTTTTCAAATATATATTAATTTCATTTGTAATCCCTTTGTATTAATATTCATACAACTTATTTGTAGGTATGGTGATAAGTTGTTTTGCATCTTCTTGGAATGAAACAACATGGATTTTACTTGTTTCATCTTGTTGGATAATTGGTTGTCATTGATGTCAACCCTTGGAGAGGTCCATATATGTTGGACAATTGTATGATCAAGATTGATGGTGAGTTATTTGGGTGAAATTGATGTAGTCTACATGTATGCCCAGAGGTGTGGTTAAGGGACTGAATTTTGTATGATGAATAAAAGCATGAAGATCAATGAATTTGAAGGTAAGACTATCATAGATGGATAATACACATTGTGTTGTTTCTAGTGATATGTGGTATGTCACGTGGTTCCTCATGGTTGATGAGATATGGCTTTGTGAAGTTGGAGGACCCTAATGAGTTATCTAGAAGCCCCTAGAAGGTCACAAGAAGTCAATTATTCTAGAAGCTTCTAGAAATTCATCAAGAGGTTTACTAGTCAAAGTGGTTGTAATTAGGAGTTAATAACGAATAAAGTTGTTGAAATAAGAAAATAATTAAATATAAATTAGTTGCAACAAGAAATTATGAGTTTACTAATTATGGGTAAAGTAGTTGCAAAATGAAATTGGGTTAGCCCTAGAAGAGGGAAGATGGGTAAAACAATTAGAAGATGGACCCTAAAGGAAGCCACTTGGGAAAGTATAAATAAGAGAGCAAGAGACTCCCATTAACACCTATTGAGCACATTGAATATCTATCTTGTGAAAGGTTTATTGCAGGTACTCATTGATATATCTGAAATTGTGCAAGTATGAGGTAGTGAAGGAAGAGTGACGACAAAGTTTCATAGTTGCAAAAGAGAGCAGGAAATTCGTGAAAAAACATGATTAGGGTCATCCCCGCGGGTTAGACAGTAAACATCCCTTAAGCCATCCTTGTGGGTTTCCTATAGCCTATCATGTGAGGCCTCGCTAGACAACCCCTTTCGTCATGCGAGGCAATGTCAAATATGAAGGATGAGAGGTGGTTCAGGTTGTAGAGGTTGAGGAGAAGCTATAGGAAAGTGTGATAGTGTTTAGGTACAATAAATTTCTATACAGGACCAAAAGGTTTGTTATATGCTTGTATTGAAGTTGGTATTTTGGTGATTGCTTGGAATATGGACACGGGAGATTGAGGATTTTCCCTTGAGGGACTATTGGATATATGGTATATGTTTCATGTGTTAGATATACAGAGGTACATTGTTGGAACTCTTGTTTTTTTTTTTGGCACACTTTATTGGGTATATTGTTGAGTCATCTCTTGTATCCCTTGGTACATGTTTGAGGGTTTTTTGTTAAGGTGTGTTGTTGAAGTTATTAGTACAGATTGAAGGCTCATAACAATGAGGCTTTGATGCATGGTTGATATGAGGGTTCACTATACATGATTTATGGATGTTTTTATATGTATGTGTAACACCCTGTTCCCCCAGTTTGTAAAAATAACTATACTGGCCAAGAACTGTGGAAAACTCAAAAATGTGAATGTGTGATGTGAATGGACCTTGTGAAAAAGGTCCATGAATGTGAATAATATATTGCAGGACTGTTGAGAGGGGATATGATGAAAAAGAGACCACGATGGCTAAATAAAGGTGGTGGGAGGCACCTGGAAAGGTGGCGTTAACTTCCACCGAAACCAATACCGTATTTGGACTTCATTGGCCCGAAGAACCAAGAGCGTCTCGTTGGCCCCGAATTAAATGACTCGCCAGGATTGGTAGGTAAATGGCTCCTCATGAGTAATGAGGGATTGGGCGGGGGTGAACCGCCCATCCATAGAGCTGTCATGCCTGACCAGTGCGAGGGAAATCGCACCACACGCAACCTCACAAGAGGAAAAAGGCGTGAGGGAGAAGCGAGAAGGGGGCAGACGCGAGGAAGGGAAGAAAACTTTGGAAAATACAGAGTGAGTGATAACAGAGAAGGGGGAGAGTAACCATCGTTCTCGGTCACTGGAAAACAAAGACGCAGTCTCGCTGCATCATGGTCTCATCTTGGGGGTGGCTAGTGGTAAATCCTATTGGAATCGCTGAGCCTACGGTTGGGTGGAAACGAGGACCCCTCTCAGCAATTGCTTCACTTTTGTTGGTTTGTTGATAAGTGTTTTTCATCTTGTATCTTGAAATGTATATTCTGACATTTATGCTCATAAGTTGTGAAATCATGAAGGGTTTCAGTATAAGAGTATCTATGTGGTGTTTGATCAGAAATGGTGGTTGCATGCTTTTGTTGGAAGAACCACGTATGGATTACATTTATAGATAGATTTGTA
>JZKD02S0582927.1:118392-132576 GCA_000966675.3 Picea glauca | reverse complement strand
CTGAGAAAAGGTAATGCTTGATAATTGATATGAGTGTACCTTCTATGCCAAATCTCATTAGGGTTGACTTCGTCATGTACTAGAGCTTCTTCATTTTGTTCTAGTAGTCTATACATATTTCCTTCACGACTTCTAATAACCCTAGCATCCTCTATGATAGAATTCTTATGCCATGATAACACCTTTCCATCCATGAAGGATTTTTTGTTTCCTTTGTCTTCTAAAAATGATATCGATACAAGATTCTTTTCTAAACCAGGTACATATAAAACATTGCTTAAGTGAACAAGATTACCTGATTCCAACTTGACGGAGGCTTGTCCAAATCCTTCGACGGGGTAAGTGCTTTTGTCTCCAAGCTCCACTTTGTACGATGTCTTTCTCTCATTTAGATTTGAGAGTCTGGCTTGATCTCCCATCATGTGCCTGGAAGCTCCACTATCGATTATCCACATGTCATCTTCAATTGTCCCAGTAAGTGTTGAGTAGTGTAAAAGACTGATTGTTTCACACATGCCTTCAGTTGACTGGTAACTGGTCATGCCTTGATCCAAAACTTCAACTTCATCGTTTCTATCTTCTGAGAGAGCCAAGAGGTGCGCCGAGTTAGGGTGCATCTGGATATCTTCTTCCTGAGCGAGATGCTCCATCAAAAGGTGTCGAAACGAAGATTTAGGGTTTCTGCAACTGCTTCTGCTAGTAACCCTAGCTGCAGTGTTTTGAAAACTGCTCCTGCTAGTAACCCTAGCGATAGTTCCTCAGCAAGCTCAATATCCTAGCGGCTATGTTTCCTTCCAGTGTTTTAGGTTGAATGAAGGGGGTGTGGGCCCATAACCTGTTAGAATATAGAAGATTGTGCTCGTTTTACCATTGACGATACCCTCGTCACCCAACCATAGGCCGAAGCCACCCTCCAAGCACCTTGACCTTGACAGAGAAGAGAATATTGGTAGCAATCCAATAGCCAAGAGAGGCTAATGCACCAAGAAAGAATAGAAACCAATATGATTAGATAATCCCACGCAGAGGCTAGCGCACACCTTCCCAAAGACTTGTGCACAAGCTGCTACTACACCTGGGAAGATCCAGTTCTCTCTACAATTGTTGAGATCTGAATAATGAAAACTGGTGCCCTGTATATATAGTAGTCTGGGCAGTTTTACTGGGGCCGAATTCTCCTTCTGGGTACTAATAAATTCATTTTAAATATATTTTTGCAGCCGACAACTTGTTTAGGGTTTCCTTCATTTCTTTGCTTCCTTCCGGAATATTCTAATCTCGTCATAGGTCACAATAGAGGTTCATACCTCCTGAAGCTACCATAATATCAACACACCCCTCATGGGCTACATCCACAAAGACTTGGTTGCTCTTCTCTTTTATTATGGTGTTTCCAAAACTATATCACCACGCGCATTACAATTCTACATCTAACAGGTTGAGATCTACAACTAGATCACACCAGGCTCCTCGTCCTGTGATCTAACCCTAAATATCTACCCTATTTCCTCTCCTCAGCTCAACATCTTACACCACAGATCAGATTTTCAGTAAGTTTTCCTTCAAATGACATAGTAAAAATGACAAACCAAAAACCCAACCCCAAAATAGGAACCACGACGAACAACGACGAACAATCCTAACCTAGACCTCCTAGGTACCTAATTATACATGTTTTTGGCTTACCATCCATTACATTCTCTTACCAAAACCCTAACCCTATCATGGCTAGGTATTCTTACATGTGTGCCTCACATGATTTCCTCTTCTGCATGAATGTATGTATCGCACATGCTTCTTTTCCTACATGCATGTCTAGTTTCCATGTGTTGATTTTCCTACCATCTGTATTTTTCCCACGTCATGATTTTCTCCCGAACTAGTCCTGCACCTAACAGGCCCCCAACACTGACATCGTGACTTGTTTTGAGTCACTACATAAATCTAGTGTCTGTCACTATTTGACATTTTCCATTGCTACATGCAATTTATCTTCCTTTCCTTGTAGCTCTTGTAGGCTCCCATCCTCTAATAGTTATGTACATAGATGAGCGCTCTTTTCCAACAGTTCTAGCTCTTTATGTATGTTCGGTGCAATGTTTTCTGCAGTTGTTGTTGTGTGTTGCTCTCTTTGCGCTTAGACTGCTGGAGTAGTCGTAGGTACTACGTGCTCCTCCACTTCCTTGATTTTCTCTTTATATTGTGCTAGGGCCTGTGATATTTTCCTCATCTTCTCTTCAGAAGATGCTTCTTTTGATTATGCAATGTCGGGGATGGATTGAAATACTCCACTTATCTATTTCTCCATCTCCTCCACTCTTTGTTTTGATAGATTTCTCTCCTGCCCTTCCTGGTTAAGTGCCTCCTTCAGTGAGGTGTTTTCTTCCTGCTCCAACTATAATTTTGTTGCATCCGACCTTGATCTGGACTGAATCTCTTGCGCGATGCTCACTTGTAATTTATATAGTGCTTTAGTTTGAATCTTGGGTAGCGCCAACTCCAACCTCTCAATGTATTTCATGAGTCTTTGTGTTGTCTCCTCATCAACAAACAACATTTATGGTGTTATGATGAAATTAACACTTCCCTGCACTGTGATGCGCACTGTCTCTCCAGCAGGTGTTTCTGCGCTAGTGGCCGTTGGTTTATCCTTCTGTTTCTACTCTACCCTAATTCTCAACAGCTCAAACGCAATTTTTACCTCCTGTACTTGCTACAGAATTGAAGCTCGGTGATTCTCCGCATTTTCCCATACCTCCGACAGTCTATATTCCATTTTTGTTGCTATCATCTCCACATCATTTGTTGTCAGTGATGTTTCCATTGGTTTTCTGTGGGCCTTTGCCTTCTTCATGGTGCCACTTGCTTGCTCCCTTGGCCTTTTTCTTTGGGAATATGATGGCTCAGATACCTCTAGAATCTGTGTATCCATGCTTGTATCCTTCCCAACTTCGTCTTCCATGGATACCTCTTGTGCCTCCATCTACACTTCTTCTTCGCTCACTTGTCCTGCCAGTCCTCTTGGTGCCTGTTTTCTGCCCGGTGGACCCTATGTAGGACCACGCTGTGACTTATTTTGTGTCCTAGTTTTATTTTGAATTGAGCTTTGTTCCCCCACTGTACCTATTGTTGTCTTATTTTTCTGGCTAGTGCCATTCTTGCTTATCTGTTGTGCAGGGATTGTGCTACCCTGCATATGGATTTGTACTGCGGGTGTTTCTCTTGGAATCTCTAGCACTTTCCACTCCTCTGACCACTCTTGGACCTCCATGTGGATGTCCTTCATCGTCACACAGTACTTCAGATACAACCACTCCTTGGCTAGATCCCTCTTTGTTTGTAGCCACATACTGTGGCGCGGTGCCTGGAAGTTTGTTATCTGTCCAAACTCTTGGACAATTTCTAGGGAGATCCTCCATGTATCCTCCAAGCTATTTTGGATCTATGTTAAGTACTGAGCAAACATGTCGTTATTGACTTTCTTTACCTTGGGATCTGTTGTGCTTTGCAATGAAGTGTATCTCGTTGCACCACATTTTCCTGTCCTTGGAAAGAACATAATGTATGTAGGTTCGTGCCACCCCATAAGTGCAATGAGGATGAGTAACCACGAGTAATGAAAATCAGATCCCCGATCTTGTGCATCCTTGCAGTATTCAAGGAACGAGTTCAGTAGGTAAGGGGCCCAACTCATCGAGCTCCCCTTTGCACACTGCACCACAGCTACTACTACTCATGTGGGCACTTCTTCTTTTCGGCACTTGTGCATTAATTTGCAACCGAGAAATCTTGTTGCAAATT
This sequence comes from Picea glauca, assembly GCA_000966675.3. Lineage (NCBI taxonomy): Eukaryota > Viridiplantae > Streptophyta > Pinopsida > Pinales > Pinaceae > Picea > Picea glauca. The sequence goes on along the minus strand of JZKD02S0582927.1, from coordinate 128,775 downwards.
GTGTCACAAGATCATTGATGTCGTTGATCTTGATACCTCTATTTCCCCCTCTTTGCATCGTACTTTGCTTTGATCTCATCTGAGATGGCTTTTTCCTTAGTATTGTCTTCTAGGTATTGTTTCGACTTCTCCCCATCTGTGGGTAGCCCTGTAATCATTGCGATGAGATCGAAGTTGATTGGCACTGGCCTATCCATCCAAAATATGCCTCTGTTCACCCTTGCTAATAGTTGTTTAACACATTTGTTTATGTGTTTCTCGCACCTGAAGTGTGGTACGTCTAGTAAGTTCATGATGCCAGTGTTGTATAGTCCTAAGATCCATTGTGTAGGCTCTAGTAGTGGCGCACTTGATGGGCCTTCTCCCCTGCTCTCTAGGTAGCTCTGTGCTGCCAAATATGGTAACTTTATGGTGTCAAAGACATCATGGTCAGAGCATTTAAGGCTATCGACTCCTCCTACCATGTTATCGTTAGTCTTCACTCCCTTGGGAATTTTTGGCATCATTATACCTAGTTCTTCGAGTGTGCGTTGTACGCCTTGCGCACTACTTTATGCTCTCATATTATTTTTCCCTTGTTGGGACCATACCCCACCCTATGGTATGACCTCTTGCTCTTTTTCATGCTCTGGTTTTGTCTCTAGGCCCTGCTGCGTGGAACCCATGGTTGGTTCTTCTTGCTGTGACACTTTTCCCCTGGACGCATCAGATTCCTTCCATTGGCATCCTCTTCCGACTGCTTGGGCTCCAGTGTGGGTTCCTGCTCCTTTTCCACATGAAATGTGGTCTACTTGTACTCTGGTGTGTGTATTTTGTACACATCCACCACTGTGGGAATCTTGTTTATTCCAGTTTGTGGCATCCGAGTGCTACTCTGTGTGTTTCGTCCAGTTCTTCTTGGCACTCCAATCCTCGATGGTGACATGGCGAAGAAATATGACTTGTAGGCTTCCAAATCGACAGAGGCTAGGGAAAATCCACACTCTATCACTCTTCCACTCGGCTCTATGTTCTTCTCCTTAGAAGATAACACAATGGGTTGCTTCCCCCCCGTTTTCCAACTTTATAGCAGGACGAAGAAGGGACAACTGTGTCGCACTAATAGTTGTCACTTTTTCACTTTTTGCGGTGTTTTTTGTGCATTGTATCTTTCTACCAGTTAACTTCTCTTCTGTGCACAGTTTTTTCAAACCCTGGTTTTCTTTCATCACACTGTTCTATTCTACCAGTTCTATTCTTTCAAGACCCTCCATGTGCGTTGATCTGTTTTTGTTTTTATCCTGTTTTTACTTTTTATGGATTTTCTTCTTTTTATTTTTTTTTCTCATTTTCTCTCCCTTAATTCTACTATAATACACTATATACATATCTTCTTCCTACACGGTAACTTTCTATGTGTTAGGAGGTCGATTGTCCCTATACAATTTTAGTCGACTCCCTTTGATCATTCCTCTGGGTTTTGTACCTCCAAAATATTTCAACTGTACAACTCCCCCTTTTGTGATAGTCTTCACTTCATACGGTCTCAACCAATTCATTCTAAATTTTCCTGGATGCTGAAGAAATTTACTGTCATACACCAAGACTAGGTCTCCCTCCTTGAAACTCTTCCTTTTAATATGTTTGTCATTCCAAGCTTTGTCCCTTGCTTTCTGTACTTCTTGGTGAAATCCTGCTAGAATCCTATCTTCTTCCATCTCAATCAACTAACTTATCCTTTCTTGTATTGTGCCTCATTCTTTGATGTTGGTGATTGCTACTACGCGCAGACTAGGTACCAAAAATTCCAATGGAAACACTATTTCTTGTCCATACACCAACCTGAATAGTGTATGTCCTGTCAATTTTTTGCATGTAGTCCTGTATGCCCATAATACTTCTGGTATCTTCAAATCCAATTCATCCTTATTGACATTACAGATCTTTGTCAAAGCATTCTCGAGGATCTTATTAAAGGCTTCCATTGTTTCATTTGCTTGAGGGTGATATGGTGTACTCTTTTGATGATGGACTTCAAACTTCTCAATCATAACCTTATTGATGAAGTGGGTTCCTTGGTCACTCATCAAAATCCTTGGGCATCCAAATCTAATAATCACTTACTCAAACAGGAAGTGTGTTATTATCTCTACACTAGAATATTTTAGTGTAGTTGAAAAAACTACAAGAGCACCAAAAAAAAAAAAATTGCTACATCAATGTAATAGGCAAAATACATATAATGGATATGCAGTGAAAGACCATAAAGGTTATAAAGTGCATTAAACGAAGTAATAAATGTATTTGTTGAGCATGTATAAAGCTATTTGAACAAGTAAATCTAATTAAACAATGATAATTTATGTGAGAAGAATTGAAAAAGGATTCACTTTTATTCAAAGAAAGGTCAAACTAAGATATTGCAATATATTTTTAATCCATAAAAAATGAACTTTGTATGTGATAAAAATTTTGAACTTTGTATGTGATAAAAATTTTAAATTTTGTATCATGTTAAAATAATATTGTAATAATTTAACATATTACAATATGTTAAGAAGGATTCACTTTTATTCAAAGAAAGGTCAAACTAAGATATTGCAATATATTTTTAATCCATAAAAAATGAACTTTGTATGTGATAAAAAATTTGAACTTTGTATGTGATAAAAATTTTAAATTTTGTATCATGTTAAAATAATATTGTAATACTTTACAATAAGTAAAGTATGGGTATAGTGAGAGCTCTACATGTTGTAAATGTTTGCTTTAGATGGAATTTAGAGTTATACAATTTTTTTTAATTAATTAATTTATAATATTTTATGTTTAATGAGTGGATATTAAAATATTTATAGAAATGAAGTACTTTTAATATAGTTTTATTTTGTTATAAAGAGGTTTTATTCTCAATTTCTCCCAATGAAATTTGAACTAGTAATTTGATGAGGACTAAACTCCACACAAATCAACTGATTTATATCTTGTGGGTAATCTATAATTTAAGATATATAATATTTTATATGATTGATGATGGGTCTTTAGTTGGATGAAGACTATGAAATGCCCATTGTCATTATACTATTCAACTTGGGATGGTGGATCTTTAGTTGGATGGGATCTATGAAATGTCCATTATCATTGTACTATCAAACCTACACAACTCCACACAAATTCATATTTTTCATATAAGATAATATTTATAACCCTTGAAATTTTATGTTTGAGTAGTAGTGTTCATTGCTACTTTATACTTTTTCCATTAATATTAAGAACAAAATTAAATCAACAAGTAATTAATTTTTTTATTGTTTTCAAAAATATTAAACAATATTAAGAAAAATTATATAAATATATAACATTGAATAAAAACAAAATAAAATTAAGAAAGTTTAAATATTAGCATTTAGCAACCAAAAATAATAAAAGGAAACCATTATAATGAAAAAGTTATATTTAACAAAAATAAAAAAAAAGGAAACCAGTATAATGAAAGTTATATTTAATAATGAGAAGAACTTAAAATGATTGAGCATAAACAATAAGTTACATTCTTGTAAATTAGTGAATGAAAGAATATGAGAATGGCTGAAAAATTCATCAATAACCTCAATCAAATGTTGCTATATAAATGTATAAAATGGACAAATATTTATATGGGTGGTACAATCATATTTTTTTATTGAAAAAAAAATAATATGAAAAAATATAGTTTTTTAATATAAAAAAATAAATTAATGTAAAAATTGAAGACAAAAATCAAGTTAAAAAATAACAGCTATTTAAGAAATTTGGTTATGTAAGTTTCATATTTTTTATTGAAAAAAAATTAATATAAAAAAAAAAGAATTTTTGAATATGAAAAAATAAATTAAAGTAAAAGTTGAAGACAAAAATCAAGTTAAAAAAAACAACTATCTAAAAAATTTGAATATTTTCTAATGTTTCTCCATTTATTGTATCGAACCAAGTATATGTGTGTTTAAACTGAAATGGAAACACATTTATATCTCATATAAATATGAAAAATATAAAATAATTTAAAAATGATAAAATAAAATAAATCATTTCAAATTTATTTATTTATAACAAGAAAAAATATTTTTATATTAGATATATAAATGATTACATTTTACAACTTCTTCAATTTTTTACTTTTGCATGACCACCTTTAATATTCGAACATGCTAGAGCCTTTTTAAAAAGGAAGTTTTTTAGAAAAAACATAACTACTCTTAGGCTATTCAATCCATAGGAGAGCATCTCTTATCAACCCATATAACAGAGGCATATACGTGGCCATCCTAATGAAAGATTCTAGTCACACAATAACTACACACAGTGAAATATAGATGTCCTCCATCAAAGTGAAAACCACGAATATAAAAAAACTAGTCCTCATACAACGGGATCAACTTTGATGGTCAAAACCAAAAAAAGACAAGTTGAGTAAAAAAATATTGATGGAGATGATAGGCCCCTCATTTCCCTCAACCCACCTACTGAAATCTAGCTTTCCTTCGGTCTTTGTGAGTGCCAATTTCTAGAGATGATTTGCCTCCATATTTATCTCCATGTAAACATGGGTGAAGTGTATCTCTCTGAACGTTGATTTCATCATTTTTAAGTTGTCCATCCACCCCATCAAGGAGGTAACATGTAGTTTTCCTTTGTCCTTTAACCATTCAATTATGATCTTTGAGTTGCCAATGACTTGGATCACCTCAAGATTTAAACGTTGCGCTAGAAAAAGAGTCTCCTAGGCTCCTATTAGTTCGGCCCTCGTATTTGTCCCCTGACTACAGTTTAAGGTCCACTTATAGATTGTTTGATCACTATACTTAATGATGTCTCTCACCCCACACCTAAGAGCGCTAGATTGTGCAGCCCCATCAAACCAACAACTATTGAGGTCAGAAGGCGGGGAGGATGTAGAAGGCACACTTTTAATTTTTTATCCACAATCATCGAGGGTAGTAATGTTTTAACTTTTGTTACCACAGAGTAAACCAAGGATTTGCTTCCTTCAAAAAAAGCCATGTGAACCAACAAATAATAGAAGGAAGATTTATGTAAGAAGATTCCTTCTTATGCTAGTTCTCAAAGCATGTACTGAATAAATCTCCTTCCAAGGCAATCCGAAGATTAATAACTTTGTAAAAATAACTCCAAACCTACCGACTAAAGTTGCAAGAGACAAGCAAGTGGTACACAGATTCGGCTTCTCTGAAACACATGACACAGATGTTTTGTCCTTGCCATCCCTTCCTTTGTAGAATATCCCAAGTGAGAATTTTATTCTCCAGAGATAACCAGGTAAAGAATTTAATCTTTGGCACCAAATCCCATTTCCAAAAATGACTTCTCCAACCTCCAACAACAATTGGCTAGAATTATTTTGCAAGAGTGAAGTATAAAATTTTTGTTGAGATGTTACCCGAGCAGTCACCTCTCGACCATATAAGCTCATCATTTTTGTTTTGTAACTGAATCCCCACACAATGAAATTATTTCTGATATGCCTCCCATTTCTCTTCAAGGATCCTGACCAAACTAAGATCTTCTCCCAATTTCCAATAAGTATAGGGTAGTCTCAGCCTACCAGCAGCTCTAGTCTGAAAAAGACACATCACATAATTCCTTCTAAGTTTAGCTAGAAGGTTACTTGACAAGTAGGAGGCTTGCCCCAGACCCATAATACAATCAATACCAACTTGCACCATGTGACCTAATCATGGTCTCCAACCGAGCTAGTGAGTTAACAAATGTAAAGATTTTAGTTGATTTCACCAAGTCTGTGAGGCAGATGAAATAGAAGTAGTAGCCGACCGAAGCCAAGTTACAATGGAACAGTGTGGGATATACTTATATTTTATTACCTTGATCCATACCCCAACCTTTGTTAGAACCCACCACAAAGAGTTGGTGGCCAGAGCCTTATTAAAAAGAAATATGTTTTGAATGCCCCAGCCTCCTGTCACACACCTACTACGACAACCTAGATTTTTTGTCTTTTTTTCATCGAGGGAAAGAATCCCTGAATTTCTATGGGGCCTAGCACAGACCATCTCCCTTCCCTTATCCTCCTCCAAGCGACCACAACCTGGCCTTAGCGCAAGCGCCTCTCGCAACTCACGAGTTGGAGAGTCAAGGCTCTCGACTCCTTTTTCTCCAAACGTCGATACCCAAGATGCGATACGGGTATGGCTCCCTCCTCACTAGCGCCTGCTACATATAACCGTAGGACAGAACAAACACTAGAACTACTCACAACTCGTGACTTTGCTAGTTGGAGTGTTGAGCCCTCGTGCTCCTCCTTTGTGAATCCCCGAGACACGAGAGGTCAACGTTACATGGACTCTGCCAAGTGACGCGTACACGCCACTTGTCTCCTCCGTTGTACTCTTCTTATGAGTTGTATCCCTGCTGCCCATCGCACGAGACCTCGGCTCTCAGCGTTTCGCGAACTTAGCGATCAAGGTGCAAATTCTTCATCCTACAAAACCCGGAGCCATGATAAGTCAACAATGGGTTGACTCTTTCCTAGGCGACATGTGTCCACCACTTGTCACCCACTCCCACCTTTCTCTGGGCGCTTGTTGTTACACCACCTGTAAACCACGCGATCCCCACCTAACGAATGTGCCATGTGTTCGCATGATCCCTCGGTGCTCGACACTTTGTGACTTCTACAGTCGAAAGGAAGTTCTTTCAACCTTTGAAACCCCGATACGCGATACCACGTCGAGGTTCTGACCCAATGGTTCTCCCATGTCTTGGATCCAATGACCATGATCACGTCACGATTTCGCAAATCGTGAGTTCGTGCAGTCCTACCCTTGATCACTCTAAGTCGCGAGTCATTGAAATGATACCCGACTGCAATGCATCCTGTGGCGATGGATGGTTCCGAATACTTCGAGACTTTCAGGACGTTGTCAAATCCACTCTCCTGCCTATGCAAAGGTTAAGATCGATGGTCAATAGAGCTTCGACAGATCCTTGGATCTATGGTCCCGGATCCCATCGCTACTTGTGAAGGCTAAAAGGGTCGAGGTGTTAACGCCTGCACTCCTCCTCTAGATCCATCGGTCTTGACAGGTTTGGGGTATTTCCGAAAGGATTCTGACCATTCATCTACCAAATGATGGGGTATTCTCTTTCAATAATCAAACTCGCTATCCTTTCTGAGCTTGAATCACGAAATTCAATCTCTCGGAGCTTAAAACTCCCATGACTCCAAGATCTTAGAGAGCAACTCTTTCTTGCATAAGGTTTCTCGACCCGGATCGCATGAACCTTTAGACAGTTCTTGGGCAATTGTCCCTGATCTTAGTCGAGTCTCTGGGTAAAGGATCGGTATGGTTCCAAGGTTTATGGGGTAATTCCCGGGGAAGAGTACTCTTGAGAAGCCTTCCTAGAATATTACGAGAATAAAGCAAACAAGACGATTCTTGGTGGAGCAAAATCATGCCCTAGACTTAATCATTTGTACAGAAACCAACTACGGCATGTAAGTATACACATGCATCCATTATTTCCAGTCTAAAACATCAAGCAATCATTTCACACAGAAATCATTATGGGCATATAAACATGAGCATGTATTCATGATATACAATTCAAAATACAAGGAATAAAACACTTATCAGTTCCACCAAGCATGATGCAACTACTGAGAGGGGTGCTCGTTTCCACCCAACCGTAGGCTCAGTGACTCTAAACGGATTTACCACTAGCCACCCCTGAGCTAGACCATGATGCTTTGAGATTCAGTCTCCTACTTCCATCTCAACAGAAGTAAAGGACGAAGGTTACTCTCCTTCTCCTGATACAGAAAAATAATCCAGGATGAAGGTTACTCTCCTTCTCCTATGTTCAGAACTCCCTGTGTTTCCAGCATTTCTCCAGTTCTCTTCCATGATCCTTGTCACGCACGCTCTCTCTCTACCCTTTACCACACCTCTTTTCTTTCCTTTTCTCTACAAGATTGCGTGTGGCACAAATTTCCATGTCCGTGGTTAGGTCTGGGAGCTTTTACGGATGGGAGGTTCACCCCCATCCCCTCATTAAATCTTGAGGATCCTCCCCACCTACCAATCTGATGGAAAATCCATTCCAGGGACAGAGAGTTGCTTTGGTCTTTGAGAAAGTAAAAAACAGTACGGTACTGGCTCGGTGGAAGTTAACGCAACCATTCCAGGTCCCTTCCACCACCTCTCATTAGCCATCATGATCTCTTTTGGCACATCCCCCTCCCAACAGTCATGCAACACATATTCATAACATAATTTACATTCATCGACCTTTTATACAAAGTTCCGTCAAATCAAACATTCACATCTTTGAGTTTGCCATAGTTCTTGGCCATTATAGTTATTTTTACAGACTGGGGGAAATAGGGTGTTACAATTCCCTCCCCCTTAAAGGAACATCATCCTCGATGTTCTATCTATCAATATGATGTGTATGTATAGAAGTAAACAAAATCGGATATGCCTATTTCATGGCATCTTCCATTTCCCACATAGCCTCATCTGGGCCAAAATGTTTCCACTGCACCTTGACTTGTGCAATGGTTCGATTCCTGAGTGGGGTTTCCTTTCTGTCCAATATGCATTGAGGTTCTAGCAGGAATTCTCCCTTCGGTTCCACCTAGATCACAGACCAGTGAATTATATGATTAGAATCATGTACATTATTCTTCAATAATGAAACATGGAAAACATTATGTGCTTTTGCTGTGGGAGGAAGTGCTAGCCTATAGGCTACAAGTCCCACTCTATATAGAACTTCAAATTGTCCACAATACCGAGGTGCCAACTTGGCACAAGCTCCCATCCTCAGGGAACTCTTCTTGGGCCTAACTCTAATATATATGTGGTCTCTTGTCTTGAATTCTCTTGTAGTTCTCTTTCGGTCGGTGTAAATTTTCTGTCTGTTCTGAGTGACCTTTAGATTTTGTTTTATCTGAATCACTTGTTGTTCCATTTATTTCAACATTTCGCACCCAATAGTAATTCAATTTACGGGATTAATCCAACTGACTGGAGCATTGCACGACCTACCATAGAGTACTTCAAAAGGACTCATCTTCAGTGATTCTTGGTAGCTGTTGTTGTAGGCGAATTCCACCAGTGGCAGGTAATATTCCCACTTTTTGGGTTGATGCATTACATGCATCCTTAGCATGTCTTCTAATATTTGGTTCACTTTTTCTATTTGTCCATTGGTTTGAGGATGATAGGCTATGCTAAACAGTAGTTTGGTCTCCAGACCATCCATCAAGGATTTCCAAAAGTTGGAAGTAAATTTCGTGTCTCTGTCAGACACGATCTCTTTAGGCATACCATGTAGTCTGAATATCTCTTTCATGAATACGTTGGCGATCTCGATTGCCTTGCAAGTCAACTTGGTGGGGATAAAATGAGCGAACTTGCTCAATTTATCCACCACTACCATGATGGCGTCATTCTGTTTGCTCAAGGTTGGTAATCCGGTGACGAAATCCATGGAGATGATTTCCCATTTCCATTCTGGGATTGGTAGAGGTTGTAATAATCCTCCTCGGTTTTGGTGTTATGCTTTAACCTGTTGGCATTCTATGCATTTGGCTAAGTACTCAACTATGTCTTTCTTCAATCCATGCCAATAGAATTGTTTCCTAGTGCCTGTGATCATCTTCTGGTATCCTAGATGACCGGTATATGGTCTTTTATGTAGTTCATCCATTATGAACCTCTTCAAGTCATCACAATCTGGAATATACAATCTATTTTTGTAAGTTAGCAGACCTCCATCTATCATCTAGTATCCTTCATACTTTATCCTTGTGGGTTCTTGCTCCAGGTATGAGGTCACGGTCTGGAATAATGTGTCTGCTTCTTGTGCATTCTTAACTCTTTCTTTGACATTCATCTCGCAGGTGCTCACCGCTGTCAGGTGAATTTTTTTCATACTTCTGCTAAGGGCATCGACCACCTTATTTTCCTTTCCTTTGATATGTTTGATTTCGAAATCAAACTCACTAAGAAGGGCCATCCACCTAGCTTCTTTGGCATTGAGCTTTGGTTGGTCAAGCAGATATCGTAATCCACAGTGGTTTGTCATAAGTACAAATTTCCTTCCTAAGAGGTAATGCCTCCACATTTTTAAGGCATGCACTATGGCGGCCAGTTCTAGATCCTGGGTCACATAGGTGACTTTGTGCTCATTCAATTTTCGGTATTCATAGCATACTACACTTCCTCCTTGCATAAGGACTCCTCTGAGCCCTTCCTTGCAGGCATCTGTGCACATGAGGAAGTCAGCTTTGGGATCGACGATCTTCAACATGGGTGCATGGGTCAGTAAATGTTTTAGGAATTGAAATCTTTCTTCACATTCTTGTGTCCACATGAATTT
>JZKD02S0582927.1:101954-117639 GCA_000966675.3 Picea glauca | reverse complement strand
AGAAGGTTTATTTCCGCTCTGGGAGGGGAAATTCTACTGGTGTACACTTCGGGTTGGGAAGCTCACCCTTGAGTTCTTTTTATAGTTTTTAAATCCTTGGGATTTAAACCCCTTTTTCTGGAATCTCAAACTATTCTTCTGCTTCTAGCCTTCGTGAGGTTCTGTCTGATGCCCAAGATGTTCATAACAATATCTTGCCTTTCGGATAGTGTCTTCTAGGGTCTTTGGCTCATCAAAATCAATCCTGTTCTGATAGTCCTTAGGTAGTCCATTGATGAATCATTGCACTTTTTCCTTTTCTTCTTTTATATAGGGTAAGTACCTGAGAAACTTGAGGAATTTGCTGACATATTCTTCTATGGTGCGTTGCCCCAGCTTGAGTTCATAGAATTCTTTAGTCTTTTTGTCGAAATACTTTTCCAACAGATACTTCTTCCTGAAGTGTTTCTCAAACCGTTCCCAGGACAGGTCCTCTTCGTGAATCCTTTTTACATTATTAAGGTCTTCCCACCAAATGGAAGGCTTTCCATTCAAGTTGAAAGTGGCTACTAGGGCCTTCACATTTTTTGAGAAGTCATGGACTCTAAAATACTTCTTTATTCTAAGCAGCTAGGCCTCCACTTCCTCCCCCTTCTTTATTTCACCGTCGAAAGAGGGTGGTTTGGCCTTCTTGAATTCTTCAAGATTATGACTTTTGGAATGCTTTTGCTTCTTCCGTTTTCTTCAGGAATAAGAACTAGTTCTGCTACTAGAAGATCCCTCCAAGTCACCAGTTTCCTTTCTAGAGGAATCGTCTGATGCTTGTCCCTTACTTCTGGGGTGGACCTTTCTTGAGGTGCTCTTCCTAGTGTGGCCACTTAAAAGACCATGTTTTTGTATCTCAGGTGGACTTTGAATTTTCTTTGTCTTTCGTCGGTCTACGTGACTGGCATCAGGTCCATTCTGCAATTGTATTTGTATGTCGGATAAACTTTGCAGCAAGACTGCATTAATTTTCGTTTGCTTCTCTTGGTCTTTTATCAACCACTCGTTTTCAGCCTTCCAGCTCTATAGTTCGACCATGAGGCTCCTCACAATATCAACTAGATCTGGAGGGGTCTCTACCTCTCTCCTTTCGTTAGACTCTTCATCTCTATTATGGGAGCCATCTCCCACTTTGTGGTGCATCACCATTCTATGCGTCTGCAGTTTCCCGCGGTTGATCGTTCGCTTGTGTGCAAGAAAAACACTTGTTGTTAGTCAATATTTATATTCATTCATAACCAACGCATAATTCATATTTTTCAAATGTATACACACAATAGGAATTTTCATTCTTAACTTTGACTTTTGATAAAGGGGGTTAAGATAGAGGGTTACTCCTTTTAAGAGTACTTCAAATGGAGTTTCTGCGCAACTCCTTCATGAGCCCAAGCAGGCCAAGTGTTGTAACCATGCTCTGATACCAATTTGTCACACACCTACTATGGAAACCTAGATTTTTCATCTTTTTTTCATCGAGGGACAGAATCCCCGAATTTCTATGGGGCCTAGCACAGACCATCTCCCTTCCCTTATCCTCCTCTAAGCGACCACAACCTAGCCTTAGCACAAGTGCCTCTCGCAACTCACGAGTTGGAGAGTCAAGGCTCTCGACTCCTTTTTCTCCAAACGTTGATACCCGAGATGTGATATGGGTATGGATCCCTCCTCACTAGCACCTTCTACATATAATCGTAGGCTAGGCTAAACACTATCACTACTCGCAACTTGCCACTTCACTAGTTGGAGTGTTGAGCCCTCGTGCTCCTCCTTTGCGAATCACCGAGACACGAGAGGTCAACGTTACATGGACTCTGCCAAGCGACGCATACACGCCACTTGTCTCCTCCATTGTACTCTACTTACGAGTTGTATCATTGCCACCCATCACAAGAGACCTCGGCTCTCGGCATTTCATGACCTTAGTGATCAAGGTGCAACTTCTTCATCCTGGGAAACCCCGATCCATGATAAGTCAACAATGGGTTGACTCTTTCCCAGGCGACATGTATCCACCACCTATCACCCGCTCCCACCTTTCTCTAGGCCCTTGTTGTTACACCACCTATCAACCACGCGGTCCCCACCTAACAGATGTGCCACGTGTTCGCACGAGCCCTCGGTGGTCGGCACTTTGTGACTTCTGCAGTCGAAAGGAATCCAACAACCACGATCACGTTGCGATTTCACGAATCATGAGTTCATGCAATCCTACCCTTGATCACTCCAAGTCGTGAGTCAATGAAATGCTACCTAACTGCCACGCATCCTATGCCATTGGATGGTTCTGAATACTTCGGGACTTTCAGGACATTTTCGAATCCACTCTCCCGCCTATGCAAAGGTTAAGATCGACGGTCAATAGAGCTCCGACAGATCCTTGGATCTACGGTCTTGGATCCCATCGCTACTTGCGAAGGCTAAAAGGGTCGAGGTCCTAACACCTGTGCTCCTCCTCTAGACCCATTGATCTTGACAGGTTTGGGGTATTTCTGAAAGGATTCCGACCATTCGTCTACCAAACGATGGGGTATTCTCTTTCAATAATCAGACTCTCTATCCTTTCTAATCTTGAATCACGAAATTCAACCTCTCGGAGCTTCAAACTTCCATGACTCCGAGATCTTAGAGAGATAATCTTTCTTGCATAAGGTTTCCCGACCCGGATCGCATGAACCTTCATACGGTTCTTCGGAAATTGTCCCTGATCTTAGTCGAGTCTCTGGGTAAAGGTTCGGTACGGTTCCAAGGTTTATGGGGTAATTCCCGGGGAAGAGTATTCTCGAGAAGCCTTCCTAGAATATTACAAGAATCAAGTAAACAAGACGATTCTCGGTGGATCGAAATCATGCCCCAGACTTAATCATTTTTATAGAAACCAACTATGGCATGTAAGTATAAACATGCATCCATTATTTCCATTCTAAAACATCAGGCAATCATTTCACACAGAAATCATTATGGTCATATAAACATGAGCATGTATTCATGATATTTAATTCAAAATACAAGGCATAAAACACTTATCAGTTCCACCAGGCATGATGCAACTGCTGAGAGGGGTGCTCGTTTCCACCCAACTGTAGGCCCAGTGACTCATAACGGATTTACCACTAGCCACCACCGAGCTACACCACGATGCTTTGAGATTCAAACTCCTACTTCCAACTCAACGGAAGTCAAGGATGAAGGTTACTCTCCTTCTCCTGATACAAAAAAAAATCCAGGATGAAGGTTACTCTCCTTCTCCTATGGTTAGAACTCCCTGTGTTTCCAGAGATTCTCCAGTTCTCTTCCGCAATCCTTGTCGCACACGCTCTCTCTCTACCCTTTACCACACCTCCTCTCTTGTCTTTTCTCTACAAGATTGTGTGTGGAACGAATTTCCCCATCTGTGGTCAAGTATGGGAGCTTTTACAGATGGGCGGTTCACCCCCATCCCCTCATTAACTCTTGAGGAGATTCCCCACCTACCAATCTGATGGAAAATCCATTCCAGGGTCAGAGAGTTGCTTTGGTCTTTGAGCAAGTAAAAACCAATACGGTACTGGCTCGGTGGAAGTTAATGCAACCATTCCAGGTCCCTTCCACCACCTCTCATTATCCATCATGGTCTCTTTTAGCACATCCCCCTCCCAGCATTCATGCAACACATATTCATAACATAATTTACATTCATCGTCATTTTATACAAAGGTCTGTCAAATCAAACATTTACATCTTTGAGTTTGCCATAGTTCTTAGCCAATATAGTTATTTTTACAGATTGGGGGGAAAAGGGTGTTACAATTCCCTCCACCTTAAAGGAACATCATCCTCAATGTTCTATCTATCAATATGACGTGTATGTACAGAAGTAAACAAAATCGGATATGCTTGTTTCATGGCATCTTCCATTTCCCACGTAGCCTCATCTGGGCCAAAATGTTTCCACTACACCTTGACCTGTGCAATGGTTCGATTCTTGAGTGGGGTTTCCTTTCTATCTAGTATGCATTGAGGTTCTAGCAGGAATTCTCCCTCCGGTTCCACCTGGATAACAGACCAGTCAATTATATGATCAGAATCATGTACATGTTTCTTCAATAATGAAACATGGAAAACATTATGTGCTTTTACTATGGGAGGATGTGCTAGCCTATAGGCTACAAGTCCCACTCTATATAGAACTTCAAAGGGTCCACAATACCAAGGTTCCAGCTTGGCACAAGCTCCCATCCTCAAGGAACTCTTCCTGGGCCTAACTCTGAGATATACATGGTCTCCCGTCTTGAATTCTCTTGGAGTTCTCTTTTGGTCGGCGTAACTTTTCTGTCTGTTCTGAGCGACCTTTAGATTTTGTTTTATTTGAATCACTTGTTGTTCCATTTCTTTCAACCTGTCGGGTCCAATAGTAATTCTATTTACGAGATTACTCCAACTGACTGGAGTGTTGCATGGCCTACCGTAGAGGACTTCGAAAGGACTCGTCTTTAGGGATTCTTGGTAGCCGTTATTGTAGGAGAATTCCACCAGTGGCAGGTAATCTTCCCACTTTTTGGGTTGATGCATTACATGCATCCTTAGCATGTATTCTAATATTTGGTTCATTCTTTCTGTCTATCCATCGGTTTGAGGATGATAATCTATGCTAAACAGTGATTTGGTCTCCAAACCATCCATCAAGGATTTCCAAAAGTTGGAAGTAAATTTCCTGTCTCTGTCAGACACGATCTCTGTAGGCATACCATGTAGACTAAATATCTCCTTCACGAATACGTTGGCGATGTCTATTTCCTTGCAAGTCGACTTGACAGGGATAAAATGAGCGCACTTGCTCAATTTATCCACTACTATCATGATGGCATCATTATTTTTGGTTGAGGTTGGTAATCCGGTGATGAAATCCATGGAGATGGTTTCCCATTTCCATTCCGGGATTGGTAGAGGTTGTAATAATCCTGTTGGGTGTCAGTGTTCTTCTTTAACCTATTGGCATTCTATGCTTTTGGATAAGTACTTAGCTATATCTTTCTTCAATCCATGCCAATAGAATTGTTTCCTGGTGGCTGTGATCATCTTCTGGTATCCTGGATGACCAGTATATGGTCTTTTATGTAGTTCATCCATTATGAACCTCTTCAAGTCATCACAATCTGGAATATACAATTTATTTTTGTAAGTTAGCAGAACTCCATCTATCATCCGGTAGCCTTCATACTTTATCCCTGTGGGTTCTTTCTCCAAGTACGAGGTCACGGTCTGGAAGAATGTGTTTGTTTCTTGTGCATTCTTAACTCTTTTCTTGACATTCATCTCACAGGTGCTCACCGCTATCAGGTGAATTGTTTTCATACTTCTGCTAAGGGCATCGACCACCTTATTTTCCTTTCCTTTGATATGTTTGATTTCGAAATCAAACTCACTAAGAAGGGCCATCCACCTACCTTGTCTGACATTGAGCTTTGGTTGTTCAAACAGATATCGCAATCCACTGTGGTCTGTCATAAGTACAAATTTCCTTCCCAGGAGGTAATGCCTCCACATTTTTAAGGCGTGCACTATGGCAGCTAGTTCTAGATCATGGCTCACATAGTTGACTTCATGCTCATTCAATTTTCGGGATTCATAGAAGCCTACACTTCCTCCTTGCACAAGGACTCCTCCGAGCCCTTCCTTGCAGGCATATGTGCACACAAGGAAGTCAGCTTCGGGATCGACGATCTTCAACATGGGTGCGTGGGTCAGTAAATGTTTTAGGGATTGAAATATTTCTTCGCATTCTTGTGTCCACGTGAATTAAGCTCCCTTCTTCTGGAGGGTAGTGATTGGACAACCAATCTTGGAGAATCCTTTATAAATCTCCTATAGTATCCTGCTAATCCCATAAAGGATATGATATTTGAAACGTACTTTGGGGTAGGCCATTCCATGATAGATCTAATCTTGTCAGGGTCTACCGATACTCCTTCTTCAGATATGATATGGCCCAAGTAATGTATTTGCTTCTGGAAAAAGTCGCACTTGCTAAATTTGGCATAGAGTTGATGTTCTCTTAGCACTTGAAGCACACGTCTAAGATGTTCCTCATGTTCCTCTCTATTCTTGGAGTAAATTAATATATCATCAATAAAAACCAGTACAAATTTGTGTAGAAATTTGTTGAGCACATTGGTCATCAAGCACATAAAAGTGGCAGGGGCATTGGTTAATCCAAATGGTACTACCACAAAATCATAGTGACCATATCTCGCCCTGAAGGCAGTTTTGTGGATGTCTTCACCCTTGATTCGGACTTGATGGTATCCAGATCTCAAGTCAATCTTTGAGAAGATGGAAGCACCTCCCAATTGATCGAACAAGTCATCGATCCTGGGTAAGGGGTACTTGTTCTTTATGGTTACCTTATTGAGTTGTCTATAATCTATGCACAGTCGGAGGGTACCATTTTTCTCTCTACAATATTTTCTCATTTGAAGGTTTGATATTCGTCTCACCGAGAAAGGTTTTTGGATCCCTTCAAGGGTTATCCTTCTTCCTTCTTCACTTACACATTCTAAGCTTTTATGGAAATAGTCCAGTCTAGCTTTATATGTGTCTAGCCAGCCCATACCAATAAACAGGTCATATGATCCTAGGGGTAGTATGTTAAGGGTTGCTTGGGTGGGGAATTCACCCATAGTGATTTGGCAAGCTGGTATGACCTTCGCTACCTTTCTTTTGGTGCCAGTGGCTAACTATACCAACCATGGCTTGGCATGTTTATGTGGTTGTAATTTACACTTATCAACATCCTTAGGAGCTATATAACTCAAATTTGAACCAAGGTCAATTAGAATAGACACTAGATGGTTGGTGATCATACCTTCCATCTCCACCACTGAAGCTTGGTGGTCAGCTTATTTATTATCCAAGGCTGCATAAATTTGTGGCACACTCCTAGCTATGTCATTAACGGTGGTAGCTTCTTGAATGTTGTAAATTCTCCAACTGTTCTGTTGTCAAAGCGGGCAATCCCTCAGTAGATGTTCTTCTCCACAACCCCAACATTTCAAGGGTTCTCTCTTTGGGTTATCAATCTTTCCTGGGGTAGATCTAGAAGGTTTATTTCCACTCTGGGAGGGGAAATTATATTGGTGTACACTTCGGGTTGGGAAGCTCACTCTTGAGTCCTTTTTAAAGTTTTTAAATCTTGGGGATTTAAATCCCTTTTTCTGGAATCTTGAACTATTCTTCTACTTCCAGCCTTCGTGAGGTTATGTCTGATGCCTAAGTTGTTCATAACAATATCTTTCCTTTCAGATAATGTCTTCTAGGGTCTTTGGCTCGTCAAACTCAATCCTATTATGATATTGCTTAGGTAGTCCACTCATGAATCATTGCACCTTTTCCTTTTCTGCTTTTATATAGGGTACGTACCTCAGCAACTCAAGGAATCTGCTGACATATTCCTCTATGGTGTGTTTCCCCAGCTTGAGTTCATATAATTCTTTAGTCTTTTCGTCAAAATACTTTTCTGACAGATACTTCTTCCTAAAGTGTTTCTCAAACCGTTACTAGGATAGGTCCTCTTCTTGAATCCCTTTTACATTCTTAAGGTCTTCCCACCAAATGGAAGCCTTTCCATTCAAGTTGAAAGTGGCTACTCGAGCCTTCAAGTTTTTTGAGAAGTCATGGACTTTGAAATACTTCTTTAGTCCAAGAAACCATGCCTCTGCTTCCTCCCCCTTCTTTATTTCACCATCGAAAGAGGGTGGTTTGGCCTTCTTGAATTCTTCAAGATTATGACTTTTGGAATGCTTTCGCTTCTTCTGTTTTCTTCAGGAATAAGAACTAGTTCTGCTACTAGAAGATCCCTCTGAGTCTCCAGTTTCCTTTCCAAAGGAATCGTCTGATGCTTGTCCCTTACCTCTGGGGTGGATGTTTGTCGAGGTTCTCTTCCCATTGTGGCCACTTAAAAGACCACGTTTCTGTATCTCAGGTGGACTTCGACTTTTTTTTGTCTATCATCGGTCCGCGTGACTGGCATCAGGTCCATGCTGCAATTGTATTTGTATGTCGGATAAACTCTGCAGCAAGACTGCATTAATTTTCATTTGCTTCTCTTGCTCTTTTATCAATAGCTCGTTGTCAACCTTGTAGCTCTGTAGTTCGACCATGAGGCTACTCACAGTCTCAGCTAGATCTGGAGGGGTCTCTACCACTCTCCTCTCGTCAGACTCTTCGTCTCTATTGTGGGAGCCATCCCCCACTTCGTAGTGCGTCACCATTTTATGCGTATGCAGTTTCCCATGGTTGATCGTCCGCCTTGTTGCAGGAAAAACACTTGTGGTTAGTCAATATTTATATTCATTCATAACCATCGCATAATTCATATTTTTCAAATGCATACACACAATAGCAATTTTCATTCTTAACTTCGACTTTTGATAAAGGGGGTTAGATAGAGGGTTACTCCTTTTAAGAGTACTTCAAATGGAGTTTCTGCACAACTCGTTCATGAGCCCAAGCAGGCCAAGTGTTGTAACCATGCTCTGATACCAATATGTCACACACCTACTATGACAACCTAGATTTTTCTTCTTTTTTTCAACGAGGGATAGAATCCCCGAATTTCTATTTGGCCTAGCGCAGACCATCTCCCTTCCCTTATCCTCCTCCAAGCGACCACAACGTGGCCTTAGCGCAAGCACCTCTCGTAACTTGCGAGTTGAAGACTCAAGGCTCTCGACTTCTTTTTCTCCAAATGCCGATACATGAGATGTGATACAGGTATGGCTCCCTCCTCACTAGCGCCTGCTACATATAAGCGTAGGCTAGGCTAAACACTAGCACTACTCGCAACTCGCAACTTCGCTAGTTGGAGTGTTGAGCCCTCGTGCTCCTCCTTTGTGAATCCCTGAGATGCGAGAGGTTAATGTTACATGGACTCTGCCAAGCGACATGTACACACCACTTGTCTCCTCCGTTGTACTCTACTTATGAGTTGTATCATTGCCACCCGTTGCATGAGACCTCAGCTCTCGGTGTTTCGCGAACTTAGCGATCAAGGTGAAACTTCTTCATCCTGTGAAACCCCAAGCCAGAATAAATCAACAATGGGTTGACTCTTTCCCATTCGACATGTGTCCACCACCTGTCACCCACTCCCACCTTTCTCTGGGAACTTTTTGTTACGCCACCTGTCAACCACGTGGCCCCCACCTAACGGATGTGCCACATGTTTGCACGAGCCCTCAGTGCTTGACACTTCGTGAATTCTGTAGTCGAAAGGAAGTTATTTCAACCTTTGAACCCCCGATACGCGATACCATGCAGAGGTTCTGATCCAATGGTTCTCCCGTGGCTTCGATACAACGACCACAATCACATCGCGATTTCATGAATTGTGAGTTCGTGCAGTCCTACTCTTGATCACTCCAAGTTGGGAGTCAGCGAAATTCTACCCGACTTCCACATTTCCTGTGCCGATGGATGGTTCTGAATACTTTAGGATTTTCATGACGTTGTCGAATCCACTCTCCCACATATGCAAATCTTAAGATCGACGACCAATAGATCTCCGAAAGATCCTTGAATCTAGGGTCTTGGATCCCATCGGTACTTGCAAAGGCTAAAAGGGTCGATGTGTTAACGCCTCCGCTCCTCCTCTAGATCCATCAGTCTTGGCAGGTTTGGGGTATTTTCGAAAGGATTCCAACCGTTCGTCTACCAAATGATGGGGTATTCTCTTTCAATAATTGAACTCACTATCCTTTCTGAGCTTGAATAATGAAATTCAACCTCTCAGAGCTTCAAACTCCCATGACTCCGAGATCTTAGAGAGCTACTCTTTCTTGCACAAGGTTTCACGACCCGGATCGTATGAACCTTCAGATGGTTCTTGGGAAATTTTCCTTGATCTTAGTCGAGTCTCTGGGTAAAGGTTCGGTACGGTTTCAAGGTTTATGGGGTAATTCCCGGGGAAGAGCACTCTCTAGAAGCCTTCCTAGAATATTACGAGAATCAAGCAAACAAGATGATTCTCGATGGACCAAAATCATGCCCCAGACTTAATCATTTGTATAGAAACCAACTATGGCATGTAAGTATACACATGCATCCATGATTTCCAGTCTAAGACATCAGACAATCATTTCACACAGAAATCATTATGGGCATATAAACATGAGCATGTATTCATGATATTTAATTCAAAATACAAGGCATAAAACACTTATCAGTTCCACCAGGCGTGATGCAACTCCTGAGAGGGGTGCTCGTTTCCACCCAACCATAGGATCAATGACTCCAAACAGATTTACCACTATCCACCCCCGAGCTTGACCACGATGCTTTGAGATTCAGTCTCCTACTTCTAGCTCAACGAAAGTCAATGACGATGGTTACTCTCCTTCTCCTGATACAAAAAAAAATCCAGGACGAAGGTTACTCTCCTTCTCCTATGTTCAGAACTCCATGTGTTTCCAAAGTTTCTCCAGTTCTCTTCCGCGATCCTTGTCGCGTGCGCTCTCTCTCTACCCTTTACCACACCTTCTCTCTTGCATTTTCTCTGCAAGATTGCATGTGGCACGAATTTCCCTATCCGTGGTTAGGTCTGGGAGATTTTATAGATGGGCGGTTCACCCCCATCCCCTCATTAACTCTTGAGGAGCTTCCCCACCTACCAATCTGACGAAAAATCCATTCTAGGGTCAAAGAGTTGCTTTGGTCTTTGAGCAAGTAAAAACCAGTACGGTACTGGCTCGATGGAAGTTAACGCAACCATTCCATGTCCCTTCCACCACTTCTCATTAGCCATATTGGTCTCTTTTAGCACATCCCCCTCCCAACAGTCATGCAACACATATTCATAACATAATTTATATTCATCGACCTTTTATACAAAGGTCCGTCAAATCAAACATTCACATCTTTGAGTTTGCCATAGTTCTTGGCCAATATAGTTATTTTTATAGACTGGGGGAAACAGGGTGTTACAATTCCCTCCCCCTTAAAGGAACATCGTCCTCGATGTTCTATCTATCAATATGACGTGTATGTACAGAGGTAAACAAAATCGGATATGCCTGTTTCATGGCATATTCTATTTCCCACGTAGCCTCATCTGGGCCAAAATGTTTCCACTGCACCTTGACCTGTGCAATGGTTCGGTTCTTTAGTGGGATTTCCTTTCTGTCCAGTATGCATTGAGGTTCTGGAAGGAATTCTCCCTCTGGTTCCACCTGGATCACAGACCAGTCAATTATATGATTAGAATCATGTACATATTTCTTCAATAATGAAACATGGAAAACATTATGTGCTTTTAATGCGGGAGGAAGTGCTAGCTTATAGGCTACAGGTCCCACTCTATCTAGAACTTCAAAGGGTCCACAATACCGAGGTGCCAACTTGGAACAAGCTCCTATCCTCAAGGAACTCTTCATGGGCCTAACTCTGAGATATACGTGGTCTCCCGTCTTGAATTCTCTTGGAGTTCTCTTTCGGTCGGAGTAACTTTTCTGTCTGTTTTGAGTGACCTTTAGATTTTGTTTTATCTGAATCACTTGTTGTCCCATTTCTTTCAACATGTCGGTTCCAATAGTAATTTTGTTTACGAGATTACTCCAACTGACTAGAGTGTTGCACAACCTACCGTAGAGGACTTCGAAAGGACTCGTCTTCAGGGATTCTTGGTAGTTGTTGTTGTAGTCGAATTACACCAGTGGCAGGTAATCGTCCCACTTTTTGGGTTGATGCATTACATGCATCCTTAGCATGTCTTCTAATATTTGGTTCACTCTTTCCGTATGTCCATAGGTTTGAGGATGATAGGCTATGCTAAATAGTAATTTGGTCTCCAGACCATCCATCAAGGATTTCCAAAAGTTGGAAGTAAATTTCGTGTCTCTGTCAGACACAATCTCTTTAGGCATACCATGTAGTCCGAATATCTCCTTCATGAATACGTTGGCGATGTCTATTGCCTTGCAAGTCAACTTGATAGGGATACAATGAGCGTACTTTCTCAATTTATCCACCACTACCATGATGGCATCATTTTGTTTGGTCAAGGTTGGTAATCCAGTGATGAAATCCATGGAGATGGTTTCCCATTTCCATTCCGGTATTGGTAGAGGTTGTAATAATCCTGCTGGGTGTCGGTGTTCTTCTTTAACCTGTTGGCATTCTATGCATTTTTCTAAGTACTCATCTATGCCTTTCTTAAATCCATGCCAATAGAATTGTTTCCTGGTGGCTATGATCATCTTCTGGTATCCTAGATGACCAGTATATGGTCTTTTATGTAGTTCATCCATTATGAATGTCTTCAAGTCATCACAATCTGGAATATACAATCTATTTTTGTAAGTTAGAAGACCTCCATCTATCATCTGGTAGCCTTCATACTTTATCCCTGTGGGTTCTTGCTCTAGGTACGAGGTCACGGTCTGGAAGAATGTGTATGTTTCTTGTGCATTCTTAACTCTTTCCTTGGCATTCATCTCGCAGGTGCATAGGGCAATTGGTCTATAATCCCCGAAAGAGATTGGATTATTTACTTTTGGAATCAGAGTTAAGAAGGTCGCATTTAATGAATTAATCATTGATCCCCGCAACCTAGAGTCCACCACCAGAGCAAGCATGTCATCTCCCACTAAATCAAAGAAATGAATAAAAAACTCCACAGTCCACCCGTCAGGCCCCAGGCTCTTATCTTTGGCGAAAGATTTGAGAACCTCCCACTGTTCCAATTTTGAGCACGATCTCTCTAGTAGATCAATGTCCTCATCATGTACCAAGCGATCAAAGAGACCAATAGTTTTGACTTGATCAGTTATAAGCACCTGATCTGACTTCTCATAAAAAATAAAAAAAACTTTACAGCTTCAATTTTTATAGCTTCCAAACCAGTGTGAATCTCACCTCCCTAATCATTGATATCCCATATATGATTCTTGTTCCTCCTAAAATTAGAAAAATTATGAAAAAAAATTGTATTCTTGTCCCCACACTTCAACCACACCACTCTACTTCTAAGTCTCCAAAGTTCTTCTTCTTCTCTTAGTAAATTATACAGTTTTGTCCCCAATAGTTTAATTTTAGTCTCCATGTCCCTAGTATATGGCTCCCGAGCCTCATCCATAAGTAAATCATTCAACAGTCCCTCAAGGCGTACTAGATTTTCCTCCTGTAATCTTATGTGCTCTTTGGACCATGCTTTTATGTGAGTCTTCAAGGACTTCAACTTTTTAACAAATCTCTATTGAACATCCCTTTCGTCCAAGAAAATTGGATTCTTCCATACCTTTGTGACAATATTAGATACTTTTGATTCAAGTAATCACCTAGCATTAAACTTAAAGGGGTAATTCATAGAGAACGAAGGCCTGTCAAACCTTAGAAGAACTGGTGCATGATCCGAAAAGAAAGGATATTCCACCCATGATTTATACCTGTCGACACTCGCAATCAGATATTCGACCACTAAAAAATGATCCAATCTTTTAGAAATACTAGCAGAACCCCTACACCCATTCCTTTAGGTTGGCACCAAGACATCCAGAATCACATCTATCAAAACTTCTTTATTGAAGAGCTCTTTAAAGAAGGTTGATAGTGGATCTAAATCTACTACTTCTCCCCACATCTCCCCAACTCCACATGTAAGATTTAAGTCACCCGCGAGAATAATATTTATGTGTTCCATAATTCCTTTGGCCACCAAATTTTCCCAGAATGATTTCCTCTCTAAACAGAGGCCATAAAAATTTATTAGAGTGACTGGTTGATTTAGTTCCAAGCACATACCTGAAAGTAGAATACCACCACAACATAAAAAGGGATCAATGTAAAAAATATTCAGGTCCCAAGAAACAAGAAGGCCACCCGAAGTACCTACAACACTGACCGCACATGTTAACCAAGTTGGACGTAGTGTAAACATTAGAGCAGGAGCCTTATGTTCCTCAACCGTAGTTTCTTGAAAAAAAATTATGTCTAGTCTAGTCTTCCAAAGTAGTCTTCGAAGGGAGAAAGATTCCAGGGTCCCCCCCACCCCTCTAATGTTTAAAGAGAGTAAGATCATGACTTCTCTCTTTCTAGGGAGTTCATGCCTCTAAGCACCCCAATTTCATTTATGACCAACAAGTGTGAATCCTCGGTTAATGGACCCATAGCCTCCTTCTTCTTCCTCACACTCCTATTCTTTATAAGAGAGATATCCAAACCCAATCCCTTAGACCAAGTGAAGTCTTTTCTTGTGGGCCCCACAAAAGATCCTGAAGACCCAGTTCCCTTGTTAGGGTCTGGTCTATGGTAAATATATCTCCCCCTATAAGTTGGTATATTAATATGGGACTACACCTCTTTGATAGATGGAACGAGGGATTCAAGTACATTCCCTAAATCACTATCCCCCAACTTGTGTTCTCTAAAACTCAAAAGTAAGTTATCAACTGCAGAAGTAGACGATCTTAAGAGATCCCTTCCCGAAGAGCCTGAAGCACCATGAACACTCCTTTTAAGGTTGTCAACAAAATGTAACTCTTCTGAATGGTGGTTACAGGCTAGACGTGTAGCAGAAGGATCCTCGATTAAAATACCTCTCCTAACCAGTCCATCAGTAGGTAAGGCATTAGAGGAGACACCCACCATGTCCCTAGACACCGCAGGCGCACAAGAGTTTACAAGAGGAGCCAAGGGGTCCTTTCGTAAACCAAAGAAACTAGACACATCCAAAACATTTATTTCCCAAGAAGTTAATGAGTGACAGAGTGTAGGGCATACGGTTTTAAGCCTACCGGTTATAGAGTTTGTTGGCTCTGGCAAAGAAAAATCCTCAAGGTCATAGCCTCAAGGGATAAACTTGCTCGTCTCAATGTCTGGCGAAGCGACGTGTGTAGACCTATCCAACATTGTTCCTTATGATTCCTCCTCCTCTTGTAAACCCACACAGTCCCGCCACAAATGACTCATCTTCTGACACCGAGTACATATGAAGGGGATGCCTAAATATTCCATAGATTGGGAAATATGATGGCCCTACCAAACAATCTCCAGAGTTTCAGATAAACGAGAGTGAATGTCAATTTCCACAAGGATTCTGCAAATCCTCTTATCTGAGGCTTTGAGTGCTCCAAGGTCAACACTGATAAACTTCCCAAGGTCGTTCCCTATCACTTCTAGGGATTTTTCATGCCATAAATGTAAATGCAATCCCGACAACAACATCCAAAAGTGTTTGAACCTAAAGTAGTCATGGGAGGGATCAAAACTCACCCACCACCTTTTGATCATTAGGCTACCCCCATCGTAGCTCCATATGTCATACAATTGACTTAGGTTGATGGATAGTTGGTATGGATTGTTGGTTTTCATTGATGTCAACCCTTGGAAATTGATATTGTAGATTGATTTCAACCCTTATTGATTGATTTCAACCCATGAAGAAAGTTCGGTAGCAAATTCTGGTAGCACAAAGGTTTGAGTAATGGACCCAAGGCTGGTTCATGTAAAATGGTATGAGTTTTAATACATTTAAAGGAAATAATATTCTATATGGATATTACATGTCATTCTGTTTCCGGTGGTATGTGGAACGTCACATAACTCCTCATGGTTAGAGAGTTATGGCCATGAGAATTTGGAGAACCCAGGTTTGGGTAATGGACCCAAGTTTGTTTGATGGATAATGGTATGT
>JZKD02S0582927.1:73842-86016 GCA_000966675.3 Picea glauca | reverse complement strand
GACCCCCCGCCCACATTACAATTTTACAAATTCAAATGTATTTAATCACATACATATAATAAGAACCAATCTGTGGCCCAATGGCCAGGCAGTCGAGTGAAGGCTTTGATTGTGTGGGGAGGTCTGGGGGTCGAACCCCGTGGCCTCCAATATATTTTGCATACAATAACTAACCAGTATAAAGGTGCCACGTGGCAGCCCTTGATTGGGCCACGTGGCATCAAACCACCAATCATAGAACGACACGTGTCATCACGTCATTCGCCTCAAAAAACCAACCGGATCCTACCACATCATCGGATGCCACATCATTGTACGGATGGTACTGACCTGCCACATCACCGTACGGACTGTACGGACAGGTACAGTCAGCATCCAAAATTTTTGCATGTTTGGCTTGGCAGACAGATCGTGATATTTCCTCCATACGGACTCCATTTGAGAAAGTAAATATACCGTTGGAATCAGGAAGACGAGACAGACGCAATGGCACTGTTTTCGTTGCATTCCGAGCACTTTGAAAATTGAGCAAAATTTGATCCCCTGATCAGAGAATGAAGAGAAGCACTCTAGGTTGCTAGAAAAGAAGAATGAAGAAAATAGAAAGAGTTATGCAGAAGTAATCAAAGGAAGGAATCATGGTCAACCAGAATCTAAGAAAACTATTGAATATATGTATTCAAGAAGACCATCCATGTTCAAGCCACAAAGAAGCTTCAATCATGATCATGATTAATCAAGGAAAAAATTCAGAAGGACTACGCCACAAAGAAGATCATTCACTCTCAGGTATGCAAATTTATTTTATGGTCATTGTTTTTACTGTACTAACTTTGGACATAAGGTTGCAGATTGCAAGGATTATAAAAGAAATGTTCAAGCAATAAATGTCTATGTGGCCCCACGTAACATTGAATGTTACAAATGTCATAACTATGGACACATAGCTAGTGATTGTAGAAGCATGATTGATACTTCCATGAAAAAGAACAATGATATCAGATGTAAGAAAGTATGGATAAGAAAACAAGAACAATTGATGAACAAAGACCAGGTCCCAGAGATCGCAAGATTGGAAATAAAACAAGATGAAGAAAATTCTATAGAGAAAAAGAAAGATGTCAGATACAGAAAGGTTTGGAAAATAACTGAAAGAAAAGAAGGACAGGTAAATAAGGAACAGGTTCAAGAGATTATACTTGCAGGCATTGTAGTGAAAGATGAATCCACGGATAAAAAGAAAGAAGTTGGAGCTTAGAGAGATGATGAATCTACCAATGAAGATGACGATGAATCTACCAATGAAGATGATGATGAATACACATCAGAGAAGGAATTGTTCTGGCCCATTCGGCTTAGAGACTCCCAAGTAATATGAATATTAGACAGGGGGATTCTATGCAATAGTTGTGACAGACCAAAGAGCCATCCTTCGAGTAGCTTGCAGAGTTTGAGAAGACAGATTTAGAGAAATCAGTTAGCATAAGTACAATTTGATAGATTAATCAAGACTTCAAGATAGTATAGTGATAAATGGGTTAGCATTATGGACAGTCGCGCAAGTAGATTCTTGGACAATATGGACAGAGATGGATTCATAATAACACTTAGCAGGTTTGGACAGTTATATGATAGTGGATGAGAGCATGGATTGATAGATTGGTTCAGAGAGTGGTTCAGAGATAAAGGAACATTATCATAATGGATGATAATTACACAGGAAATGGCTAGAACAATGCTAATGGATTCCAAATTGACATATATTTTTTGGACACATGCAATGCATACATCAGTTCACATTCAAAACAGAGTAATGCTCAGAAACAACAATTACAAAACTCCCTACGAACTATGGAAAGGAAGCACAGACAACAACCTCTACATCAAGGTAACTCAAGGTAATATTTTATTATTTGAAATTTATGTTGATGATATTGTTTTGGAAGTACTAATGACAGGTTAAGCCATAAATTTGCAAAGGATATGTAGAATTAATTTGAAATGTCATTACTTGGAGAACTATCCTTATTTTTGCGTCTTCAGAGATGTCAAAGAAACCAAGGAATTTTTTTTTCTCAAACTAAGTATATCAAAGAAATGATAAAGAGGTTCATAATGGAAGATTGAAAACCAATTACCACTCATATGAAAACCAGTTGCAAGTTGAGAAAAGATGATGATTCAAAGTCTCTAGACCAGATGTAATGCAGGCAGTTGGACAGGTGGCACGATTTCAAGCAACACCAAAGGAATCACATGTATTAGCAGTGAAGAGGATTTTCAGATATCTCAAAGGAACAAAAGAGTTTGGATTATGGTATCCAAAAGGAAAGGATATATCATTTATTTCCCACACAGATGCAGATTGGGTAGGTTGCATTGATGACCGACAAAGCACTAGTGGAGCAACGTTCTACTTGGGAAAGTGTTTAGTATATTGGCTAAGCAAGAAACAATCATTAATATCTTTATCTACAGCCGAGACATAGTATACTGCAGCAACAACTTGTTGTACATAGGCTTTATGGATGAAACAAAATTTGACAGATATACAGGTTGAGTATGATGAGCCCATTCCAATCTATTGTGATAATACAAGCGACATTTGTATCTCAAAAAACTCGGTGATGCACTCCAAGACGAAGCACATTCCAATCAAGTATCACTTTCTACAGGAACAGGTTGCAGAGAAGAACATCGAAGTTGAATATGTGGGAACAAAAGAACAAGTGGTATACATCTTTACAAAATCACTTCCATGAGAAGGCCTTGAGTATCTTTGCCAAAGACTAGGAGTAATTTCTACTCCAAACTGAATGCTTTTGAATGCTTATCTTATATGTCTTAGATGTACATGAGGAAGCACCATAAATAGGATAAAGGGGGAGAGATTTATTAGATGCACATGTAAATGCTTGGAGAGAGAGCATAGAGGCATGTTTCCAAGGGGAGTGATTGTCACAAGGGAAGAATGAGCGATACAAATTCAGAGTGATACCCTTTGTCAAAGGGGGAGATATTATTCATATAAAGGGAAAGAGAGTAATCAGAGGATTATAAACACAAAGAAAAATCAAAGGCACATAGACAGGGGGAGCAGACCCAAGGAGAGTTCAATCAGGGGGAGCAACCCCAAAGGGAGATATTATTTTCCATTAATGTCAAAGGGGGAGAGATAGAAACATTGATAAAGAGTATAAGCATGAATGTTATCATGACTAAGTGTTGTCATCAATGTTGGTGTTGTCGTCAATGCCAAAGGGGGATATTGTTAGACAGTTGGCTTAGGTTGATGGATAGTTGGTATGGATTGTTGGTTGTCATTGTTGTTAGCCCTTGGAGAGTGATATTGTAGATTTATGTCAACCCTTAGTGATTGATGTCAACCCTTGAAGAAATTCTGGTAGTGAATTCTGGTAGCACAAAGGTTTGGGTAATGAACCCAAGGTTGTTTCATGTATAATGGTATTGGTTTTAATATATTTGAAGGTAATATTATTCTATATGGATAGTACATGTCATTCCATTTTTGGTGGTATGTGGAACGTCACATAACTCCTCACGGTTAGAGAGTTATGGCCATGAGAGGTTGGAGAACCCAGGTTTGGGTAATGGACCCAAGTTTGTTTGATGGATAATGATATGATTTTTGATATATTTGCAGGTAATAATATTCTATATGGATAGTTCATGTCAGGCCATTTTTGGTGGTATGTGGAATGTCACATAACTCCTCACGGTTTGAGAGTTATGGCCTTACGAAGTTGAAGGACCCTCATATGTTGGCTTGAAGCTCCAAAAGGTCAAAGAAGTCAAAGAGATTGCAAAGAAGAAATTATTATTTAAATGATAAAGTAAAGTGAAAAAGTCAAGAAGGATTATTTAAATAATAAAGTGAAGTGACAAAATCAAAGAATATTATTTAAATGATAAAGTGAGGTGACAAAGTCAAGGAGGAATATTTAAATGATAAAGTAATGGAGAACTTTCTATTATGGAAAGTGGTTAACCCTAACAATAGGAAAATAGGTTAAGTGACTTATAAATAGGTTAAGTGACCTAGAAATAGGTTAAGTGGCCTAGAAATGGGTTAAGTGACCTAGAAGATGCTTCTAAGGAAGATATTTGGAGAGTATAAATAAGAGGCAAGACTCTCTCATTTTATATCACACTTGGTAATATCGAATATCTATAGGTGACTGAGGTAACCAAAGAATATTAAAGTCAAATTTCAGAGGGAAGGTGAAGAAAATAAGGCTGAAATTCAAGGGAGGATAAATTCTTTTGATGATGCTTTCTATGGTATGTTATTTATAGGTCATCTCACCATTTTTGAAATAAATTTGTTTCTATAATGATTCAGAACGTGACATTGATAGGACATTGAGGAAACATATCCAAGTATCTGTGGTAAAAAATTCAGCTTGTGGGTTGTTTTATTTTTGGAGTTACACTCCGTGGAAAATAAGGTTTTTGGCTAGTCCTGAAACTAGTCTAAAACAGGTGTTTCGGGTAAAAACGTCATAGATTATTCATAACAGATCCAAATTCAGTAAGAAAAAATGTGTTGGTTAGACTATAGTCTTTAGTATGTTGTGTAACATTTTCAGACCCGTTCAACAAATATTCCATGCGGGAAATGCTCTACAAGGTCACTCTCTAGAATAAGACATAATTCAACAAGGTATGTCATTTTTGCTATAACTCCTTTTCTGAGAGGTTCCAAGTAGTGACACCTGGAGGAATTGAATAAAACAAACTAAAGAACATTTTGTACTACTTTCATATATTTATTCATTATAGGTACATAGTTATGATTATTTCAAGTTAGGGTTGTTGACTAATCCCAAACTAGTCATGTGAGACTAAAGAAAAGTTTGATGAAAATGCTAGTCTCTTGTTGTGAAAGTTAAGGAAGATTTGTACGTATGTGATCATATACACTAGGTCTATTACAGAGTTACAAATCATATTTGGATGATGAAATTGATGAGGGCTTTTGGTTAAGGTACATGTTGGGTACATGGTTGAGACAAATAGTTGATGAGTTGGCACATACATGAGGTGTATAGTTGATGATGTTGGTACATATTGATGAGTCATAGTTGATGGGTAGTTGATACATGGTTAGAGACACTTGCTAGTACTTCTGTTGACACATGGTTTATGGATGATGTAGCATACTTCTATTGGTATATTATTAGAAGCACATATTGATCTTGGTGATGATTATGAGTTGTTGTGTTGTGTTTGGTTGATGCACATATTTGAGAGTTGTCTTGGTGATTGATCTTGGTGAGTAGATATGATTTGGTTGATAAGATTGATGAGATAGGTTGTTGTGATAGGTTATTTGGATAGGTTGTTGTGACAATTTATTTGTACAGGTTTGGTTCATGGTTGATGCACTTGTTCATGGTACAGGTTTTGTACATGTTTGATGCATAGTTGATGCACTTATTCATGGTACATGTTTTGTATAGGTTGGTGCATGGTTGATGCACTTGATTATGGTACAGGTTGACATACAGGTTGGTGCATGATTGATGCACTTTTTTATGGTACAGGTTGATTACATGTTGAGGTACAAGTTGGTGCATGGTTGATGCACTTGTTTATGATACAGTTTGATTACAGGTTGAGGTACAAGTTAGTGCATGATTGATGCACTTTTTTATGGTACAGGTTGATTACATGTTGAGGTATAGGTTGGTGCATGGTCGATGCACTTGTTTATGGTACAGGTTGATTATAGTTTGAGGTACATGTTGGTGCATGGTTGATGCACTTGTTTATGGTTCATGTTGATTACAGGTTGATTGGTACAGGTTTACAGTAGTATATCTCACAGTGATAGTGTGATAGTGGTTTCATCATTCTACTTATACATCAGGGTGGTTAGACGGGGAAAGGACAGGTGGTTGTAGCCACCTTCCGATTGTAGTCAGAGAACATAGGTGGTTGTAGCCTCCTTCTGGTTGTAGACATAGAATTGGGGAGTTGGAGCTTCCCTCGGGTTGTAGCCTGAGAAACTAGGGGGTTGGATCCTCCTTCCAGTTGCAGCTAGAAAACAAAGGAAGTTGGTGCTTCCAATGAATGTAATTCTTCAAGACATATAAGAAAAAGCATTTTGTGGTTTTCTCCCACTTTGGGTTTCCACATAAAACACTGGTGTATTGTGTATGTGTATGATTGTTCATTTGTTCATTGCTTGTTTACTTTGCAGTTATTGGATGATAATGATAAATTGATATAATACTTGGATTATATGGTTAAAAAGAATTAAATTGTTCTATTACTGATTCACCCCCCTCTTAGTAATCCAACACCGTACTTTCCCCAAAATCAACTCGATATCCTCTGTCCACTTAAAATGGAACCCAAACCACCCTTTTGTCAGATAAGCCACTTATGGCTTATAGCCTAGCAACGAACTCCAATATACACTAACCCAATGATCCAACGACATATTACACCTATTCTTGTAGGAAAATCTCCCTACCAGAGTAAGAAGCGCAATATTGATTGTGTCTTCCAGCCCGACGTCTTCTCCAAGCGTCAACTTCCTCTTTGTTCTATTTGGAATCCAGTGTTTATACCTCTGCGGCCCCATGCCCATCTTCTCTCCTATAGGTCTACCTCTAGGTACCCCCCGAGCCACCCTTCTCGGTCCTCCCGACTGCACCCCTATGACCTCCTGATGATTACCAGGGCACTTCACAACAGGTTTCTCAAGTGCACTTGATTCCAGGCCTCTTGCAGTCACGACAGTAGGAAATCAACAATGAGTCTGGCTCTTTTCTGCAGGGGATGAAGTTAATTGTGCCTTAACCGCTTTCTGAAGCTCATTAAAACTACCATTAAACCTTGTCAATTCTGCAGAGGTGAAGAGATTGGCTTGCCTCCAGATGGCCTCATCAACCTCTCCCATAAGGGCACTGACTTCAGCGTCCATCGAGATCCCCTCTAGTGGAGTGTGAGTCATCCACCCTGGCCCATCTGCAACACAAAACCAACTGTCAACTGAGAAAATGCACTAACAAACCTTAAATTCCCCTAATGCTAACCGAAAAATGAGGGAATCTTGAAACTGCACTAACACAAGAAACAAGGAGAAATAATTGATAGCCAAAACTCCATTTATTACTAGAATAATGGTCTGAAAAGGAAATGGATTAGAAAGAAGGTTTTAAAATGTGAAAAACGCTAAAATAAAAGAAATAATAATCCCTCCTAAAACTTAAAACAATTAGCCCCACTGAAAAACTAAACACAATGTAGCAAGTGTCTCCAGGAAAAACTGAAAGTTACTACAAGAAGGTAGTCAAAAGGCTCGAAAAGACATTAAACCTCCAAAAGGATAGGACATGAGGACCCTCCTTCAGCTGAGTTAGTATCCTTCCCCATCATGGTACCATAAACCTCCTATTCTTACAGTTACAGGTGTCGCCATTGAAACTACTCCAAGGTTTGAAAAATCCTTTGAAATTTAGTTATAACTTTGTAATAGTATTGTAATTATATCTTTTTATTGAAAGTTTCATTAAAAAACATATACATTTGAAATAATCACAATATTAAACAAGACGGGCTGCAAAGGCAACAAGTCCCTGCCAAGGTTGTGGAGTTCTTGAGATATAACCGGTGGTGGTCGAGTTCTTGAGATATAATTGACTGATGCACCAAGAAGGAGACCAGCAAGCAGGTAGCATTCTAATGTCTTTACATATTATGATTAGAACTTTGAAATTGATCACTTAGAAGGTGGTCTAAGATGAGGTGTTTCAAGTCTTTTGTAAGTGTCACTTTAGGTATGTTTCATTTCATTACATATATGGCATCTTATGTATGTTTGATTTAATATAATCAATGTTTATGTAGTCCTTATGTATGTTTGATTTAATATCATCAACGTTTATGTAGTCTGTGGTTGTAGAATAGGCAGTTACACTCTTCAGTGCATGGGATAAATATGTGGAGAATTCATTCACAAATATGCTAACAATATCCTCTGCTTGAAACTTCTCTAAGATTGATCTCAACACCTTGGCATGTTGGGAGTGGAAATAATAAGGCTAATGAACCTCTCCCACATGGCTTCATAGGGACCCGCCAAGTGGGTTGATGAGTTGCTTGATGAGTTGCTACCGTGGTCCCAAAACCCATTGCCAAGAGTAACATGATTCCACTATATGTATGAAGGTTATTTAGTGATGAGACATTGACAAGCATAACTACAAAAGATAAAAGAGCTTCTCCTCACACCATACACAAGAACTTAAGTGGAAGGATTAATATTCTAATGAAATCCATTTTTTTTATAGTTGTACTAAAGATTTTTCATGGGCACAGAAGATAGTAATGAACAAAATTACATCCACTCACAAAAATCATTCTACACCACACATGTGGCACTGAGGAGCTCATAACAAATAATGGTTTCTTTGTATATTTCGAAAAACCTTTGCAATGTTGGTTGTAATTCATGGCGTTTGTTCCAGCAGTTGTAATTCATGGTGTTTGTTCCAACAATAAATCAAGTGAAGAGGCCGTGGAAGTGGCCTTTCTAGGGAGGTAGATAGTTCAGGAGGCAGTTGCCATGGCTTAATGAATCACTTTCGCCAAAGTTGATCTATCTCCTTCTTTATGTTTCCTCTCTTTGGGAAGACTTAGCCATCCTTCCTTGGGATAGATCTTAACACTTCACAAGAGAAAATAAAACAATATTATATTCACTCTTTGAACGTTATTCCCCATGCTAATTATTTTATTTTATTACTTTTAAATAAAATTAAATCTTTTGCTTACGTGCCATGTGTATGGCATTGCATGTAGGTTCCTCCACTTGGTTTGCATGCAGTTTGCATGGATGGTGTTGGTGTTGCAGAGCAAATTCCCATGTAGAGTTTGCATGGATTGTGTCAGTGTTGCAGAGCAAATGCCCATGTAGTCTTTGGCGTATTGATAACCTAGACGCCATGAAAAATCACTTAACTATAGCCCCGGTGTCCTAGGAAGATAAAGGTTCTTCTATAGCCCAAATCAATATTGGCAAGGCTCCTTAAATCTCCAGGTTTTTGGACAATGTCCGGTTCTCCAAAGCTCTGAGCTGTTGTCAGTGGAGAATTGGAACAACAACAAACATCAGTAGTTGCAACCCCGAACACTGGGCAGAACAATACCACTGTGAAGAGAAAGAGAAATCTTCCAGGAACACTAGGCAAGCAAACATGTATATGGATAGATGAATGATAATTGAGATATATTAGGAAACCCATATGTCTCTTGATACTAAACTCATTGGTGATGATCCACAAAATATGGATCAGAACTGGAAAAATGAAAATTTCTTCCCGCAATATGAAATCTCAAATAGATTTTAATGGAAATGATAGTAAGGAAGTTAACTCTGTTGTTGTTGCCTCCATAGATTTATTAATGAGTTCTGAAACCCAATTCATTATGGCCAACTATAGAAAAAAATTACAATCGTAGAATTTATATCGTTATCAGAAGACTCATTGGTTATCTACCACTTAAATCCTGGCTTGTGAATATAAAAGAATTGTATATTACGTGATTAGGATTGTTTTCCTTTTGGGGTTTTTGATATGAAAATGTCTGTGACCTGTATGGTTTTGCAGACCTAGATGCTGAAATCATCACCCTATCCCCCAAGAAGGGAGGGATATCTCCTTAAAACTATGTTTTTGGTAGATAAAAATAGATTTCTATCTTATGGACCTTACCTTATGGATGGAGAAAAAAAACCTTACCTGGCAAGCTTCTTTGCTAGAGTAGAAGCAAGACCGGGAGAATCTATTTAAAGCAAGTACTAAAGTGCAAGAGTTATGACTAGTACTAGCTTGCTAAGACCTCATGGCGGGTGACGGGCTATTACTATAGCTGGAAATGACTAGAGCTTCTTTATAGAAGACACAACCAAAAGGTAAGGTTCTTCACTTACACTCGAGTAGAAAGGAAGGGGACTAGTTTCTCATTACAAGAATGGAGACTGGAGAGAGAAATATTATTTCAACTAATAAGAGAGATTGAACTACTACAAGAAAGAGTTAGCTTCGCTAAGGCTAAATAGTCTAAATAAATCTGTGACTTGTATGGTTCACGGATTCTATATAACATATTTGTGTGTGAAGTTTGCAACAAAGGTTTTAGAGAACAAAACCTACAACTCCACAAGAGGGGGCATAATCTTTTGTGGAAGCTCAGGTAGAGAACTACTAAAGAAATCAAGAGGATGGTTTATTTGTGTCCAAAACCCACCTATGTACACCATGATCCATCTAGGGCTCTTGGAGACCTCCCCGGAATAAAAAAAACATTTCTGCAGAAAGCATGGAGAAAAGAAATGAAAGTGTAACCATTCCAAGACTTGTGGTACCATAGAATATAGATGTGATTGTGGGACTATTTTCTCCAAGTATCATTATGATATTCCATAAATTTATTTACACAACTCTTTTTAATATTGCAGGTATAATTGTGTAACGAAGCGTTATGTGTAACAAAACATTCGACAGGCAGGGAGAGGACCAGTTTGAAAAGAAATCTTGCAGGTAGAAGAGAGGACTAGCTTGAAAAGACAACTTCCAGTTCCAGAGGATACCCAAGCTTCCAGTTACAGAGGATAAGAGCATTATTGAGCAGAAGGGAAAGTGCACAGTAAGAGATTAATGGACTCACCTATGCCTGCATGGGCAACAAGAGGATGACAGATACTTGAACTCTTACATGCAAATCACCAACTGGAACTCTCACCCACTGCCATCATGAGACACGAAAGCCACCCAGTTACTGGAGCCCTATGGAAATATTAAACATTTAATGTTTAGAATTAATGCTAACTTAAAAGTTAGCATTAATTCACTTTTCTTCTTCCAAATACATTTTACTATGTTTGAAGGCCCCCGTTCCCTAACTTTGAAGTCTTTTGCCTCGATATGAGGCCAAATAATACCTCATATTAAAAAAGTTAGGATAAGAAATCAAATGTGAACCCAAAAATGGTATGAGTCTCTAAACACTTTAGTTAAAATAGATAGTTTACATAGATTTATGTGCATAGACTAATAAAGCCACTAAAAATCGATTACTAATAGTCCCTACTACTCAAAGTGCAGGGACTAAAAACAAAATACTTAATGTTTAAGTAATTAATGTAACTTTAATGTTTTCTACTTAAGAGATTATTTACTTAAAATTATTTAATTAAGAAATTCTTTGCGCCTAACAAATGAGGTTTGAGAGCATTAAGTAATTTCAATTTTAAAAAACGAAATACTTAATGTTTAAGTAATTAATGTAACTTTAATGTTTTTATATAAGAATTTCTTTACTCCTAGCCAATGAGGTTTGAGAGCATTAAGTAATTATTGTACCTTTAATGTTTTCTATTTAAAAGTTTATTTGCTCCTAGAAAATGAGGTTTCATTATGCTTTGAGTATCGACTATTTAAACTTGGGAGTGTATAAGTTTCATTTATTAAAATTTTATAAAAAATAATGTATATAAAAACAATGTTTAATTACCATATAATAGATAAAGAAATAGTGTTTAACTTTTTTTTTTTAATAGTAATGGAAGATGTTTATTTAATGCCAATTTATTATGATATTTTTTATATAAATGTTTAAGAAATTGCAAATTTCATAGTATTTTTGATATAAAATAATTTTACACAATATAAAGAAATTACTTAAAAAATAAATTTGAGTAATATAAAGAAATTACAATAAATTTGAGTAATATAAAGAAATTACTTAAAAAATAAATTTGAGTAAAATATGTAATCACATATTTGGAGCATTCATTTTTCATACCAAGGGACAAGTATTTGAGTCGTTCAACCTAAAATATGTTATGTGATAGTTTTACTTAGCAACATTGTATCTTTTATAGGTGTCAATGGTGCGTTTTTTTTATAACAAGACACTCTATCTTATACATATTTCTAAGTTTGATTTAGGGCTTAAAACATAGGGGCAAAATGAATGAGTTAATGATCACTATAAAGAAAATATCATTTAGAAAAGGTTTGTGTGGAAACTCAAAAAAAAAAATTATTTTTTTTTATAGTGGAGAATAACAAGTATAGTTTTTAGTAGATGATATTTTGCTAATAATAATAATATAATAATTTATTTTTAAGGTTA
>JZKD02S0582927.1:28955-73792 GCA_000966675.3 Picea glauca | reverse complement strand
ACAAACACATTAATGTGTATGTATATTGTTTAGTGCACAATTACAATTTAAAATCAAAATACCATCTGTTTTAATAACAAAAAAAATAATACTAATGTGCCATATACCTATCAAACTACAAACATGTTGGGATATTGAAGAGCTCACCGTGTTAGGGTAATTTTTTTTTTATTTTTTTAAGATTAAAGTGAAAAAATAGTTTTCACATCTAATCAATGTTTCGCACCCATTCAAGCACCAGTGCTCACTCCATTGTACAATGTTATCAAATTGACCTATTTCTTGATTCTTTTATTTCCGTGATCAATTTGAGTTCATTTTGGAATTTTTTAAACAATACTAGATTTTCATTTTTTCCTACAGGACAACAATACCTCCTTTGCAGAGTGAATGAATCGTTATCTTTTAATTTACATTTTTTTTAGTAAATTAGAATTTAAAATTAAACTTCAATTTGATTGATTTTCTATGTTTTTGAATTTTGTTGGTTTGTGTGGACATGGGTTAGCTCAGTTGGCAAGATGTGCGCACACTCTTTCGTGTTACAAGGAAAGGTCACAAGTCTGAGCCTAGCTTGGGTCCTTGGGGCCACGACTTTATCACTCCCATATCATCCACTATATGAAGAAGTATCGAGGTAAATTTCCCACAAATTAATTTTTCATTAGAAAAAAATTGCACCATTCATAATGCTCCTTTACATATTTATTTAATGCAACAATGAAATTTCTAATAATTATTTTTGAAAATTGCACTTGTGAATCTTAAGCAAACCAGATAGATTTATAATTTATAATTATTTTATTTTTTATATATTTTGCACGCTCTCCAATGTACTCATATATGTATTGACACACCGTGGAGGTGCTCTTGTAAACACATTGTGGCAACGTTTTTTATTCGCATTGTGCATGGTGTGCCATAATATATTAAATGCACATCAATGCTTATAATAATTTTATAAAAAATCCCAGTGCTATTTGATGCACTTATGGATGTTTGGACACACCATGGTGGTGCTTAAACTTTTTCAAAAGAGCATCATTTATATGATTTGTTAAACTTAGTAGTATCATAATTTACAATGTTATTAAAAACAATAACATATTTAACCTAGACGTACTTTAAAATGTTATAGTTTGTGGATTTAATCTAGACGTACTTTTAAATTTTACAGTGTTTTTATGAAAAAAAAATTCAATGTTGAAAAAATATTAATAGATTGTTTATTAGGGATATATTTCATGATGGTATGTGTATGTGAATCAAGGATAGCCACATCGGCGATAAGTTGACTGAGATAACTTTGATCATGTATGGAAGGTCAAGGAGAGGGAAGAGATTTGATTCCTCATCTAATTACACCTCATATTGCTAGCTTTTGTTGGATATTGGTCTCTTCAAGTTTTATGAGGAGGCTAACTCCCTTAGGGGGACCATTAAGTTATTAACGGAGTTGATTCTTCATTGGGATCATGGTAGGTAGGTTTTCAGGGTTGGTTTTGATATGCGATACTAAACCACAAAGGAGGATATTTGTTTCATCACCAGGATATCTAAGAGGGGGGGATTTTTCCCCTTTCCTCGATCTACTTCCTAGTGTTGTAGGAGAGAATCAATTGGCATATGTGAAGATCTATGTCAATGTAGACATTTATCACCCTAGTGAGTTCCAAGTTGTCAATGGGAGCTAGTTGAGACTACATGAGTTTTAATCACAAGAGGTTAAATGCTTGAGACTCTTGATCACCATGCTAGCACACCATACCACTGATGGGTAGTGCATTAGTTTCCCTATGATGTGTTATGTAGATATTCTTTTTTGGAGGCCCGTGATAATCAAGTGGTCTACCATTTTTTTTTATGAAAATTTGGTATTACTCTAAATCATTGTCATAGTGTGTTGGTGAGACATCTCTTCCTCTTTGCTTCAAAGTTATTTACTTTATTTTTTGAGAGGCTTTTGGCATCGTGGACAATATTCAATTGTCAACCTCCTAGGTTGATGATTGATGTGTGTATGCACAAGTGGGGGCAGATGTTGCCCAAGACCAGAGAACTAAAGTACATGTGTATGCTAATGGGTGTAGATGTTTTGTCTTTGTTACATAGTGATAACTAACTTGTTCTTGATCTCATACATTTTTTGTATGTATGCATGGATTGGCAAGGAAGTCCTAACATCCAATTTATTGTAATTGAGCCACCAGATGTGATAGGTAATATTATCATTATCTTTTGAATTTTTTAGTTGCATATTTTTTAGTTGCATATTTAATGCACATGTAATTGTTTATATGATTTTGTTTAAATTGTCTAATTATTTTTGTCTATTATTTTGTAGATATCATTACATATGCTAGTGATGAGCCTCCTTCCTAGCTTGATGTAGAAATCGAGGAGGTTAATGAGCTTCCTCAAGGGTGTATACCTAGAATACCACAGAGACTAGATCGTAGATTCCATTAACAGGTCGCATATTGGTTATTGCCACCAATGACTTGTTATGGAGTGGTGTTAGTGAGACCTAGATTCATTGCACATGCTCCTAAGCTTGTGGAGATCTATGGGAGCCTTCTATACAATATGACATGATTGTGATGTTGGGCGCAAGGTGTTTTCCTTCACCTTTGAAGGAAGAATCCAAAACTAGTATAGGGTTCTACCACTCCAATCGATTCATGGTTGGAAGCATTTCAAGGGTTTTTTTATTATTGCTCATGGTGATTATCAATTGACAAAGTTGAAAGAGGAATTGGACGCATTGCACAAGGAAGATTATGGATATGTTTTGTATTTTAACATGAGGTGATCCAAGTGGATATTGGTGGCCACCCACCTGTTCCACTAATTCAAAATGGTTTCACATCTTAGCAGTTTTTCTATGGTTTTTCAGGTCCCAAACTCCTGGGGTCATTTTGAGGCCCTAAATGATGTTTTTTTGACATAGTAGTGCCCAATTTTTCTCTAAAGGCATAAACTGGGCCATTCGAAATGTGTACTCTTCAACTCGACCTTTCTGACGAGGTATCAAGTGCCCCAAACAAAGACCATATGCAAAATTTGTGCCCCCAAGAAGTTGATGTATCAACTAACCACATCGAGGCCCACAAACCTTTTGGCGTTTCATCTTCTAGGGTTAGGGTTTTGGATGTTTAGGGTTTTCCCATTGATGGTTTATGTTAAAATGTCTTTTCAGCCACTTTGTAATCATCTTTTTGCGAATGCGTGTAGTCATCACATCTTTATCTTTGTAGATAAGCTACCACCATTCTAGTTAGCTTGTGTACTTTGCATTTTACAATCTTTTTTATTTCAGACAATAAAATTTGTTTAACTGTATTATTGTGTTTCTTGCAATATCTTTGTGTGTTTCCGTGTTATATCTTTCCCTTCATGTCATTTTCATTATAATCTGGATCAATTTTATCAGAGCAGTTTTCTCCTTGTTTTTTTTAGTGCATGTCCCCGACGAGGTCAGGGTATAGAGAGTTGGGTCTCAAGCTAGTTTATCTTGAGGACAACCACTCTCGCCATCCCTAGAGACCTCCCATGGCAGAAGAAAAGAGAGACAAGAGAGTAGGAGATCCTATCAAATTGTTTCTTGAGGAAGCCCTCATGCAACAAAGGAATGAGATGATGGATAATTCTTCCTAGATCCTTCAATGACTACCAACAATGACGACAACACCTTCAACCAACAATCACTTCAGAGGTGCAACACCCTTCAAGGTACAAGTTAACTTTGATATTCCTTTATTTGAAGGCCAGGTAGATGTCGACGCTTTGGAAAAATGATTAAGGTTTCTAGAGGGTTATTCTCTATCCAAAAATTTTCAACGGTGAAAAAATCACCTTCGTGCTCCTTAAATCTTTTCCACATGTCATAGATTAGTGGGAAACTTACTATGAACAACATGTCGGAGACGAGTCTACAATTTTTGGGCTAGAACCCACTTGGGAGGATTTTTTTGACGACCTCAAGGAGAAATACTACCATGTTGGAAACTATTATGACCGATACACGAGAAGGACAACTCTACGTCAAGAGAGAGACTAGATGGTGCTAGAGTACACCAACATCTTCCATACCTTGCACAAAAATTTGGGAATTAAGGACTCTAAGAAACACCTAGTCCTGAAGTACCATAGTGGCCTACATAGGTACATCCAAACATATATGGATTTCCTGGACATCTCCTCACGGGGAATCGCTTATTGATATGCTTTCAAGAT
The DNA here is from genome assembly GCA_000966675.3 of Picea glauca. Lineage (NCBI taxonomy): Eukaryota > Viridiplantae > Streptophyta > Pinopsida > Pinales > Pinaceae > Picea > Picea glauca. Next base: position 69,556 of record JZKD02S0582927.1, on the reverse strand, counting down.
TGAGAAAAAAGTTCAAGAAAAATAATAAGTGAGATTTCATCTCTACAAACCCATCGCAACAGAAGAACATTAAAGGTGGCCCTAACTCCCAAAGCAAAGGACGGAGAAATGATTTATAGCCCTAGGAAAACCATTTCAGGCCACCAACAAAGAAGGGTAATGTAAAGTCAAAGAAGGACACTGGACAGTGGTGTGAGTTCCACAAAATCCCTTGGCACAACATTGATGAATGTCGCTCCAAACAATCATTGTTGGTTGAGACGAAAAACTTTGAGTTGGATGTTGGCTCAGACTCTAATTCATAACTAGATAAGGGGAAACAAGTCATTGACGTAGAACCCAATGTCACCATTTCTACCAAAAAATTCCAGCTAGTGGAACCTGAAGAAGGGGAGCACCTCTTCCATTCGCAGATGTGGGTGAAAGGGACCCACCTCCATTTTACTGTTGACAACAATATCCAAAAGAACATAATATCAGAAGAGGTCGTCAAGAGGTTGAACCTAACAACGATGTTGCACCCTCAACTATACACCATTGGTTGGCTCAACTAGGGATGAGATATCTATGTCATCCAACAATGTATCATGCACTACAACATCAAACCCTTCAAAGATGAGGTATTGTGTGATGTTTCCCCAATTGAAGTTTGTGATGTTCTTTTAGGATAACCATATGTGTGAAAGCATCATGTTGATTATGAATCTAGGCCTCGTAGTGTCATTATTACTTTGGGAAGTCAACTCTACAAGGTATCGAAGGCAGTCCCAACTACTGTGATCTCTTTGATCTCCATGAAGCAGTGTTGAAAGGTGGTCTCTCAGACCGAGAGATTCGTCCTCTTTATGGTCCACTCAGAAGGTGAATGGAAGGCCATTGCAACTTCCAAGACATCTGCATGAGGTCTGTCTACACAACAAAAGTAGGTGGACAAGATCATAGAAGAGAAAAAAGACATCTTGTCCTCACCAACTAGGGTGCCTTTTCACTATTAGGTAAAACAATCAATTGATTTGACACCCGGTGATCCTCTACATAAGGAGCCTGTATATAGGTGTTATGTTATGGAGAATGAAGAAATCAAACACAAGATCCAAAAACTAATTCTGAAGGGCCACATCAGACCAAGATCCTCACCTTGTAGGAGCTCAATTCTTCTAGTGCAGAAGAAGGACAGGAAATAACGATTTTGTATTGATTACAAATCCCTAAATAATATCATAGTAAAAAAACAGTACCCAATCCCCTGGATTGATGATCTTCTCAATCAACTCAAGGGATAAGATTGATCTGAAGTCAGGCTACCACTAGGTGTCGGTTGAGAAAACTGATGTATGGAAGACAACCTTCAAGTCTAAAGAATGTCTCTTCGAGTGGTTGGTCATTCCTTTCAGCTTAACTACTGCCCCGACCACATTCATGCAGATGATGGATGATATATTGTGGCCATTCAAAAACTCCTTTGTGGATGTATATCTGGATGGCATTCTCATATTTAACAAAACCTTGGAGGAACATTTGAAGAACATTCAACGGGTCCTAGGCACCCTACGACATCACAAGTTATATGCCGATTTGGAGAAGTGTTCCTTCAGCATGCAGTGAGTTAGATATTTGGGATACATCATGGATGAGTAGGGTGTGCATGTGGATCCAACCAAGATCCAAGTCATCCATGATTGGATGGCCCTGAATACACTGGCCAAGATCTGTAGCTTCTTGGGCCTCACCAGCTTCTACTGCAGGTTTGTGTTGGGGTTTTCTCATATTGCTTGGGCCTTAAGCCAGGTGACCAAGGATGGAGTGAAGGAAAAGTTTGTTTGGGCTACATCCTAACATAAAGCATTCGAGGATTTTAAATTCTTCCTCTGCTAAACACTAGTCCTTATTTTTCCAGACCTGCAATAGCCATTTGAGATTGAGACAGATGCTTCATATTATGCTATCAATGCAGTCCTCACTCGACATGGGAATTCAATGGCCTATCATAGTGAAACACTATTTGATGATATTCGTAGATACCCCACCTATGAAAAATAGATGTACTCCATTGTATAGGTGTGTCAATAGTGGAAGCATTACATTCTATGGAAGGAAAATATCATCCACACAAATCACAGGCCTCGGTCATCCATGCAGACACATGGAAAGTTACAAAATGGCCGCCATAAGAAGTGGTTCACGTACCTAAAAATATTCCACTTTAACATCAAAGTACAAGAAGGGAAGCACCAACCATGTCACAGATTGCCTCAACTGACCTCCGGTTGTAGTGCTAACCACAATTCTTAACTCACGTGTGCAAGAGACATCTAGGTGGCCACAATTATACAATGGTGACTCCAACTTTGATGCTCCCCATCATAAATTGATCACAGGAAAAAAAGTTCTATACTTTCATCTCCAGGATGGATTACTATGCCATATGAACCATCTATGTGTTTCTTCAAGCAAGCGTGCAAAGTTTATTTGGGAAGCTCGTTTCAATAGAGTGGCAGGACACTTTGGTGTGGAAAAAATAGTGGTCATACTGCAAAAGAATTTTTATTAGTTGAAGCTTCAACAAGATGTTTGCAAGTAAATTAGATCCTGCAATTCCTGCACCATTTCCAAACTCACCATAAAGAAATAGGGTCTATAGACCCCTCTACCTACTCCCAATAGGTATTGGCAATCCATCTCCATGGATTACATGTATGGTCTACCTTCAACCAAGCATGGTAATGACTATGTCTTTGTGGTCATTGATCGTTTCTCTAAGATGGTAGTTTTGGCACCCTACAAGAAGAGAATCACAACTCAGGCCATTGCTAAGCTCTTCTTTGAATATGTTTGGGTTCATTTTGGGCTCCCACATACCATTATTTCAGATCGAGATAGTAGGTTCCTATGTGATTTTTGGACCAGCCTATGGTTAATGATGGACACCAAGCTAACCAAATCGATTTCCCACCCATAGATTGGTGGAAAAACATAGGTAGTCAACATGATCATTTTCTATATCCTGAGGATGTACAGTTCCAAACATCCACTCACATGGGATGAGAGACTTCCTTATGTTCAACATAGCTACAACAGATCCCTCCACAGATCTATTGACAACAACCCTTTTTAGGTGTGCTTGGGGTTCCATCCATTGTTTCCCATTAATTTATCTCTTCCCATTGCAAATGCACATGAATAGTCCTCCCATGCTCACACCAAGGTTGATTAAGAAACCAAATTTGTTGAGTGAATCTAATACAATCAACACCATGATCAACATTGGGTACCACACAAGTTTTAGGTGGGAGATAAGGTATGATTGCATTTGCAGAAAGAGCACCTCACCGGACCCCATCAGAAGCTCTGCCCACTCTGATATAGGCCTTAAACCATCACCATGGATGTGGGTGAGGATGATTTTGAATTAAGTATTCCCCCTTTCCTTGGCTTGCACTTGGTATTTAATGTGAAATTGCTTCAACCATATTTTCCACCTCTCTCTGACACTTCATACACAATTGAGCGTTTGGATCATATAGAAATCAATATCGATTGAATTGAACATGAAACAATTGATCAGATCATGGAAACCAATATGAAGGGAACTCGCCAACAGAATATCCAACTCTATTGGGTCGTCAAAGCAGGGAAACTTCTTCATCGGGGAAAGTGGCTCACCAGGAATTAAATTTAGCAAAAGTTTCCCCATCTAATGGAGAAAGTTGATGCAATGGGGACTATTTCTTCCTAAGGGGGGAGGAATGATCTAGGTGGATACTAGTGGCCACCCACCTGTTCCACTAACTCAAAATGATTTCACATCTTGGAAATTTTTCTATGGTTTTTCGGGTCCCGGAATTCCGGGGTCGTTTTGAGGCCCTAAACAATGTTTTTTTAACATGGCAGTGCCCAGTTGATTTTGAAAGGCATATGTTGGATTGTTCAGAATGTGTACTCCTCAGCTAGACCTTTTCGACAAGGTACCGATCACCCCAAACAAAGATTGTATGCAAAAGTTGCGCCCCTGGGAAGTTGATGTATCAACGACCCACATTGAGGCGCACAAACCTTTTGGCATTTCATCTTCCGGGGTTATGGTTTTGGATGTTTACGGTTTTCTCATTGATGCTTTATGTTAAAATTCCTTTTCATCCTCTTTGTAATCAACTTCTTGCGAATGAGTGTAGTCATCACATCTCTATCTTCAAAGATAAGCTACCACCATTCTAGCTAGCTTGTGTACATTGCATTTTACATTCTTTTGTATTTCAAACAATCATTAATAGAATTTGAGTTTAACTGTATTATTGTGTTTCTTGCAATATCTTTGTGAGTTTCCTTTTTATATATTTTCCTTCATGTCGTTCTCAATATAATATGGATCATGAGGTTTCAAGATATGCAATATCATCTTCAAGAAAATCATATGTTTGCACGGACAAGTGATTTGTGAGTGGTACTTGCTACTCTCCCCATTGAAGTAGTTAAAGATCTATTGTTGGTATATAAAGAAACTTAGCAAGTTAAAGGGGACTCACAAGTGTATCCTTCACCTTTGCATCTATCTTGAAATATTTTTGATAACATATATGAAGACAACTCGTTAGTTGAAATAGATTATTTGATCAAAGGTGTGTTCTTGCAAGAAGGAATGTGTAACAAAGAAAGAATTAGTCTACACAATGTTCCTATTCAAACCCCTTATCATAATGATCGATCCACATTGAAAAAATATGTTTTAAAAGATGACTCCCTCATTCAATTGAAATATGAATAATGTGGCATACAATTCCATAGTGTTTCCCATGTAGAGGAAAATGAATGTTTAATGGAGTTGTCATAGTTTCTTTCTTGGAAACTGACATATCATAGGATGCTAAAGTTCCCTGCACTATGATTTTTGTCTCTTCGGAGGAGGCCAACCCTTCTACAATAATGGTGCCATGGTACATATCATCCATCTATGGTACATATGATGATGCTAGGGAAATAAAAGAGAAGATTATAGACATCCCCTTCTTTCTCTTTGAGAATACTTCTTCTCAAGAAAGGTATGAATATGACATCGTCGAATCTCCATTCAATGATCTTAATCTAAGAGGAACGCAATACATGCCAAAGAGGAACTTAATACATGCCTTTCAATGTGGGTTGTATGGTAGGAGAAGAAAAGAAAAGAATCTTTTGGAAAGTATGATTCATCATTTGGAACCATTTACGTTGATGAAAAAATTAATATTGGCATACATAAAGAGATAGTAATGTCGATCAATGATTTATAACAATCAAGTGAACATGACAATCAAGTAATTGAAATATCTTTAAACTCCATTCATGTTTTTGAAGGTTATGATATTGGAATTTATGACATTATTGTATCTTGGATGCAATGCCTCCATGTTCAAATGCATTCACAATATGATAGGTATCTCATACTTTCAATGTCCTTGAAAAAAAATACAAATATTTAGTCTCCCCAATCCTACATTTCAAGGTATACCAGTCCCACTTGTCTATGCATTACACGAAGATTCATGAGTGTATTAACATCCTTCGATGGTTACTTTGGCACTATGATTTCAGTTGAGTCTTCGACATTTTGACTAGACTTTAGGATAAGTAGAGCTATTGATAATAGTAAGATTTCAATTTTGAAATCATGATAATATTTATTTTTTTCTTACTTCTTTTAGGTATTTACTTGTGAGTTGATTCATAGAGTGATTCATAGAGTGGTTTGTTTTCAATTTGCAATTCATTGTTGCTTTTTGAATTTCATGTTTTCTTAAAATAATTGTTAGTGGATGTCAAAAGACAATGATAATTAGTGGAAGATATGAGATACCGGCATTAATTTCATCAAGCCAATTCATTTCATGAGAGTAATCAAACCCCATAAAAGAAAGAAAAATGCATTAATATGGAGAACACGTCACTAGGGAAGATGAGCTCATTCTCGACACAAGAGAATAGTTTTTTTTGTTTTTTTAGCTATGAGACCTCACCGGATCCCATCAAAGTAAAAACAAATGTAGCAAAGGTAAAAACAAAAGCATTGGATTCCTCATGCCCAATTACCTATAAATTGACTAATTTCAAAGCATAGTTGGTTGCTAATTCATGGCTACTAGGATTTTTAATAATGCAGGTGGAATACCTATTAAGTCTTCCACCTATTGACTATCATGCTTTTCCTGGATATTAAGTCTGAGTTCAAATCACACTCACGTTTTTTTACACCTAGATAAACATTTTAAGGCTAAAAGGGTGTTAATTTATGAGAATTTTTAGTTGAGGGATTAAGTGTGATTCATCACACCAGAAGAAATCGAAAGCCACCGAGACGAGATTGTGCATGCATGGAAGGGAAAACAACCTCACCCCACTCTCATTCATTAATCATTTTCCGTCATGTTAATTTTTTCTTGTTAATTAAGCATGCAAGTCCTTCATTCATTGTTATGAATTATTTAATGGATTATTGAGCAACTAAGATACTATGTTATATTTGTCTCATAATCAATGTGTTAATCCAAGATGATATTATATCATTTTCTTACATAGGGTCACTTGTATATAAATCTTTCTTATAGGAAGGCACACAAGTGGGATGAAGAAGAATCAATGCAATATTAAGTTTCATTATAATTCACTCAAATGCAAAGAGCAAAGAGGCTTTCTCAAACCAAAGTAATATGGAGGGATGCAAATGGGCATTTGCCAAACTTAAATTAAGATACATTATTGCATAAACCTCATGCAGGAAGTGGAATGCAGGAGGAGAGATGGAAAACCATACAATGGACCGAAGACAATGTAGATTCCAGCCCACTAGGAACAAAAGAAAACTAGAGAATTAAGAGCTGAAAATGTGCAAGAAAAGTGAAAGTGGACATACAAATAATGAGAATGCTTAACTTGAGTTTGGTGTTATTGTGAAATTCTCACTTGCAAGAAAAATTTCAATTTCCTAATTCTGTGAAGTAAATATTCTCACATCTAGTCGAGTAGTCAAAGTGAGGATAAGGAAACCTTTGTAATAAGATGAAAAGTAGGAACTCGAGAGTATTATTTTGGTAGCCTAAGAATCATCTAATGTAGTTGAAGACTCAACAAGTTGGAAGGCAATGAGATACAAACCAAAACTATAAATAGAGTCATTGCATTCAAGCAAAATTTACTCTTTTTGACATTGTAAGTTATGTTTCTATGTTAATAAAGGCATTGATGTTAGCTAATGATTTTATAATTTTGCATAGATGTTTTTGACATTGGGGCTCTTCTCTCATGCTAGTTATTTTGGTACTTTTGGGTCTGACCACTCTAACCTATGTGACTCTTCTCATGTTATGGTGATTATTCTCACTTATCTTATGTTGTATATGTTTGTTATGAAATAAGGAACTTCTCAATGATTGGAGATTATTCCCAGTTTCTCATGATCTTTGATTATGCATGTGCGTTAGTTAGTGGGTTATTCTCCCTACATGTCATTTGTCTAATTGTGTTTCATTTCAACTTGTTTTCTTATTGGTTTTGTGACATGGAAGTTTTCTTAGCATTCAGATCATTTCACTTTGGGAGGGAGTTGGGAGGGTCCAATTTGTTAAGGTTAAAGCTATTATTAGGTTTCTTTTCAATTTACTGGATAACCATAGCATAGATAGGATCACTGAGAAAAACACAATCACAAGATACACAACATTTATCCTAGGAAACCCTCATGGGGGAGAAAAACTAGCAAAAACTTCCTTAATATAGATAGTCGATACAATGCCAAGATAATACACCAAACACTAGAAAATATCCTCTCCCAAGTAATGCGCCTCTCTCTCTTCCTTCTTCTTCAACTATAGCTCCAAACTTGCGCTCTGGATGATCGAATGAGTGAATGAACAAATGAGGTGATGGCTTCCTTTATTTATACAAACTAGCAAGTGCTAAAAGGAGGTGTCACTTCATTGGCAGGGCCGACTTCTCTTTCTGGGTGGTTAGAACCACTTTAATTTGCCTGGGGGCCGACTTCTCAATTTTCATATCACAATTAGGGTTTGACCGATCCGCAAAAGGGGATTTGGTCATTTACAATGCTCGACATGATCAATCCACAAAAGGGGAATGATCTAATGAATAATACATCAATAATAAATATAAAACTCTTTGCAGTTACAATATTTCAACACTCCCCCTTAACAAGAAGGGTATTCTACAACAACATCAGGCAAGAGAGAGGGAAACATCATCAACAACATCTGGAACACTAACTGGCATATCTATAAATTATCAGAAGTTTTTATTGTCATCAATATCATCAACAACACGACACAAAGGCTGGAGCATCATCAACATCAGCACTAGGCTATGAGTCTTCAACACGAAGTTGGCATCACAACACGAAGTTGGCTACACAATATCATCAACACGAAGTTGGCATCACAGTACCAGACTGACAACACAACATCATCAACACGAAGTTGGAATCACAACACGAGGCTGGAAACACATCATCACAACATGAGGTTGGCAACACATCATCATAACACAAGGGTAGGACATCATCAGCACGAAGCTGGCATCACAATGCGAGGCTGAAAGCACATCATTAGCACGAATTTGGCATCACATCACGATGATGGCACATCATCATCAGCATGAAGCTGGCATCACAACACGAGGTTGGCACATCATCATCAGCATGAAGCTTCCATCACATCATCACAACATGAGGATGGCACATCATCAGCACGAAGATGGAATCACAGCATGAGGCTGGCAACACATCATCAGCATGAAGCTGACATCACATCACGAGGCTGGCACATCATCATCAACATGAAGCTAGCATCACAACACAAGGTTGGCACATCATCATCAGCATGAAGTTGGCATCACAACACGAGGTTGGCACATCATCATCAACATGAAGCTAGAATCACAACACAGTGCTGACAACACATAACTACTCCCCCTTTCGAGGGAGGTTCTTTTGGACTACACCAAGCTTATCTCGAGAGTGCTCAAACTTTACACGAGATAGAGGCTTGGTCAACACATCAGCAACCTATTCATCCATGCTAACATACTAGAGCTTTATGGATCCTCTCTACAACATATCACGAATGAAGTGATACCGGATCTCTATGTGCTACGACTCATCATAGAACACATCATCTCCATACAACTATGGTTATCACATAGGATCATGGTGGCTTCCATCTCCAGATCAAATAGATCTGTCAAAAACATCTGAAACCATACGACTTCACAACTGGCGGAACATGCAACAATGTATTATGTTTCTGCCATGCTCGGAGCAATGTTGGATTGCTCCTTATTCTGCCATGAAGTCATGCCTGACCTCAGACTGAAACAACATCCTGAAGTTCTCTTTCTATCAGAAACACTTCCAACTCAATATGAATCGATGTAACCAGTCAGTCTGAGGTCATGATCTTTAGTATAATAGAGACCAAAATCCAACGTACCCTTAAGGTATCTCATCGTATGTTTTGCAACAACAATGTGAACACGTCTGGGTTCTACCAGATACTGACTCAAGGCAAAACATATATCTAGCCTGGTATTCATCAGATACATCACTAAACCAATAATTTGTCTATACAAAGTAGCATCAACCAATTCTGACGATGTATCTACCAGGAGCTTCAACTTTGTTTCCATGGGTGTGTACATGGATTTACATTTCAACATGTCAAACCTCTTCATTTTAACTGCATACTTCCCTTGGTTAAGGAAGATCTTCTCTGTGCTCTGCCAAACTTCAAGACCTAAGAGATAATTCATTTAGGTCTTCCATCAAACTGTGATGAGATTTTCTTCATCTTGTCAAGAATACACCATCTACATATAGTAGCAACATCACTTGCTCATCATTCATAACCTTGAGATAAAGGTTAGAATCAACTTTACTCTTGGTAAATCCCAAGCTCGTCAGGAAACTATCAATTCTTCCATACCAAGATCTAGGAGCTTGCTTCAACACGTACATAGAATCCTTCAACCGACAGACATGAGTCTTTCTATCTTCAATCTTCAAATCAAATTTTCTCATTACATTGTACTAATCTAGTACACTTGCTCAGTTGCAACTCAATCTACACAATCATGTGCTACCTCTATGTGCTCTCTGCAAAGCACTATCTATCTCACTACCTGAGAATATGTCCTCTCCTCTTTCTGCAAATGTTCCTTCTGGAACTGAGACTCTGCACCTACAACTGCTCTGAAGCTGAGAATGACTACTTCATTCTCATTGTGGGCTCTAAAATCTATGAGTAACTCCTCTTATTCTATCACGACAACAACTTCATCTGAAACTGAGAGTGGCTCAATAACTGATACTGAAGATAACTCTTCTTCTTTCATGGAGGTAACACTATCTTTTATTGTAGTCATGTCTCCATGACCCAACTAATGTACTGCACCAACTGCCACTCAATTTTAAATATGGGGATTGCTCCCCCTACATCTCATACTATATATGAATCATGGTTGTTCTGGTTGTCTTCATAAATACTATAACTATAACTATTTCTTCAATAATTGTCTCGTCATAGTCTTCTCCCTTTTGCTGGGAGAATCCTCTGGACATACATCATAATTTGTACATCTGCAACATGTTTGATATGTATAAATCAATATTGGAAGTCAATACTGACTTCTCTTCTAGTCTCATGGAAGAATCCATATCCTAGTTTTTCTGACCGGCTTCCTTCTTTGTCACTGAAACAAGGGAATCTTCCAGAAGATTTCTTATCTCCTAGGAGTCTCTGAAGTTACGATCTAGTCTTGTCATGGCATCTATCTCCCAATCCTGGAAGTTGTCTCTTCATCTGATCCTTTCTGAGATCAGGCTTATCCTTGATTTCTTCTAAGTCTACAAGGACTTCATCATCTCTTGCAGGGTATACTTGGTGTTGAATACCAAGTCTAAATATGAAAGACCGAGTTAGGCTTCAAATGAGTTTTGCCTCCCATCAAGGTGGCTTCATTATCCTTTGAACAAGTCTAGTATGAGTTATTGTTCTAATTTGCAGTCATCTTTGGAGCCTTCTGCTCCTTACAGTCAATCTTCGTATGAGATACTCTGGATCTCAACAGATAGCTTCTTCTTCATCTTCTTTGGTACATGAATGAATATGGTTATGTACATAGTCTGCTTCATGTCTCATCTAATATGTTTCCTTATGCAACCTTCACTATAGCTTCCTCAGGGTTATTACTTGTGACCTGGAACAAGGTCAACAAAACAAAAGGCAAGAATAATACTCTTTTGATAATAGTAAATAAAACAATAGCACGAATAATCATCACAATAGCTCCTTTAGAGATATCACTTGTGACCCGTCTGAAGCAAAGATCAAAAGTAAGAAATACAATACAAAATGAGGTAAACACTCTTCTAGTGTTGTGATCAAACATTCATCCAAGGTAACCTAGAATCAACAGAAGAAGTTTCTCCTAGAGGAGATGTTAGTTGTATCTCGTAAATGATTACATTAAGCATTTATCTCAATATGCTCACATGCTACCAAGCATAATTCTTTTCAAAGACTACTACCTCAACTATAGTGTTTACTTGTAATGGGGTAGTTATCAACTTGTCATGTGCAACTTTGAATATTATCAACTTAATTAATCAAACCTAGAACCTGGAGTATGTCCTCAAGAATGAGTGTGTGTTCCTTTTCTTCCAAGTGTCCTTCACTCAAGATGACAAGTGCTTTCTTCAACATGTCCTCTGTACTAAGACAATATGTTATCTTGACAGAAAGATGGGTTAGAGAATAAATTCTATGATCTCAACTTTAATCCATCTAATACCTTGACTTTAATTTTGACCAAAGGTTAGTATGATGGTCATAGCTTCAACATGCAACCTAGATCAAAATAATGTCATAACAAATAGATGCATATCAGAATAATCAAACCTGGGATGCATTATTCCTTTGAATGTGTTGGATCTTGAGATCCTTCTGGATCTATGGCAAGATATCCCTTCTTCTGCAAATACCCTTTAAAGCTTAACAATTTAAACATATGTGAGTACATACCTCTGATAGCATTTGCAGGTAGTGGCACCATCTGGTAGCAATGATAATAATTACCAACCCTTCTTAAAACTTCAAGGGTGACTGCAACTGGTACAACAGATGATACCTCAATTGATACTGCAACTGCAATTGATACTGCAACTGATTCTGAAACTGCAACTGCAACTGCAACTTAGGTTTTTATGAGGAAACCCTAATTTTTAAAACTTCAAATTTTGAAATTCTGATCCAGGGTCTAGATGTGTTGTGCTGAGGCGAGTAATCTGGTGCAATCAGATTTCTAAAAATCCAAATTTTACCCCCTCAAACTTGACCAATGGATTTTTGGACTGGTGCTTATGGTTTTCTGGTACTTTTGGTTTTCTAGTGCTTCTGGTTTTCTGGTACTTCTAGTACCAGTGAAAATTAGGGTTTCACTTTCTGGGAGTTCTATCCACTGAAAATATGCATTGAAGGTGCCAAAGAGTTCCTTGGGCTAGGACACACTTTTCTAGATGAATTTTGGGCTGAAATTCCTCTTCAATAAAAAGCCCTAATTTGCTTGTACGACAACAGTGGCATTTTTTTCTTGTGAAATATGTTCTCTTCAGCTTAGCTCTGATGCCATGTTAAGGTTTAATCTATTATTAGGTTTCTTTTCAATTTACTAGATAACCATAACATAGATAGGATCACTGAGAAAAACACAATCACAGGATACACAACATTTATCGTAGGAAACCCTCATGGGGGAGAAAACCCAACAAAAAATTCCTTAATATAGATAGCCAATACAATGCCCAGATAATAAACCAAACACTAGAGAATATCCTCTCCCAAGTAATGCGCCTCTCTCTCTTCCTTCTTCTTCAACTGCAACTCTAAACTTGCGCTCTAGATGATCGAATGAGTGAATTAACAAATGAGGCACTGGCTTCCTTTATTTATACAAACTGGAAAGTGTTGAAAGGAGGTGTCTCTTCACTGGTAGGACCGACTTCTCTTTCTGGGTGGTTAGAACCACTTTAATTTGCCTGGGGGTTGACTTCTCAATTTGCATATCACAATTAGGGTTTGACTAATCCGCAAAAGGGGATTTGGTCATTTACAATGCCCGACATGATCAATCCACAAAAGGGGACTGATCTAATGAATAATACATCAATAATAAATAGAATACTCTTTGCAGTTACAATATTTCAACACAATTTGGTTTCATTTCTAACAACAGTGGGATTGTTCTTCCTATTATCGGCCACACTTTCGGATTGTGTTCTTTGTTCCTCTAACTAGTATTTAGTTAGCTACTTCTTGCATATTAAATTGTTTCGATTTCATTCCTTCCATTCACTCCATCTTAATTTACATTTATGTATTTTACATTTATTAGTTTAGATTAGATTAGATAAAGAGCATTAAAAGATCATATTCCCTTGCATACGATAGTGGGATCATAATCGAAGAGCTTTCCATTTCAATGGAGAAAGGTTTAAGTCGGGTATTTTCATTGGGTAAATTCTATGTGGTTGACGAGGGTCATTTGCTTGCATCAATATAAACCAAATTAACATAATCATTGGAAGCAAAATCAATAGTGGAAGAAATTGCTTGACCAACAAGAGAGGCACATAAGTAAGAAATTTTTTGTATATCACAAACACATACATGTCCTATTCTATATTAATAGTCACCATAGTCAAATTGATAAGTGTCTTTGACTGAAAGGGCATATAGATGTTACCCATTTATTAAAACCCAAAACACCCACACCCACATCACCCAAGAATCATTGTTGTGGGCTTTCAACAAAAACTGGCATGCCCATCCCCACTAGGGTTGTAAATGGCTATGAAGATACATTGATAAACAATGTGCAGGTTATGGACCAAGAAGAGTGTTGGGATGATTAGGGTTCCTCCACATTGTTGAAATCTATGCTATCCCCAAGTTCTTGTGAACCAAGGTTTCCAACATACAATATAATCACAATGTATGATTTCACACATACTCTATAAGGGAATAATGTATCATCATGCTCAATCCTTCCTCGAGATTCTAGTGAGGGAACAAAAATATGAAAACCTAAGTCCAACCATGTTTGATGTGAAGAGGGAAACACAAAGGCCACATAATTCACTTTTTAGAGTGTTCAATGCCCTCTGAGGACTTACACAAATGATAGGATGTTCAAAGATACCTCTAAAGTTTTTAAACAAGGGTCAACCAACACACATGAATGGCTTAGGCCGATCACTACCTCCATCCATCCGAGATAGTTGTCTCTATGCACTACAACTTCTCATAATAGGGTGTAGTTGGCGTGTATTAATGAGAACCAGTGGCATGTGAACCAATAGTAGCTAATGCAAGATAAAATGAAAATAGCTAAGGGATTGGTTTGGTTCCAACCTTCCTTTCCTTATAGAACAAGCCTAACATGAAAGAGTGATTGGGTGATTAGGTAATGGGATTGCTTGCTTCTGCATGGGTATTAGCATCCAGGGATGAAATAAACATGGCAGAAGACATATATATTTGTATATCCCACACATATTTTATCCCACCTTCTTGCAAGAAGGTTGGGTATAAGGGGCACTACTACCATGCCTACCTTCTTGCGAGCATGCCATTCACCAAAATCTTCCTTTCAGCTTCATCTCCAGCCCAATTAGAGTCCACAAAACCATGTAGCATTAACTCACCATCTCTAACATACCTTCTGACTCTTTATATCTTATATCATTAGAGTCAGCACAATAGAATGTAGGTGAGGTCTCCCCTCATAGGTCTGAATACTAAAGTAAGAGGTAGTTGGTTGGCCTAGACAAAAAATACCAACATCTTCGATAATCCAAATGGACAATTTTATCCCTACTTTCAGATTGTTCCAATCACTTTTGCATGTAATATGTTTATGCATAATTTTTAGAAGTCTAGTCAAGAAGACTTAACAAGGAAGTTCTTCCCAATGTTTTTACATACAAGATTATGTTTAATTTCTTATGCAAAGAGGGGGATTTCCAAAAGCAAGGAGGTTGATGTTTGAAAGTTATAGATAATTGCAAATCTCACTCAACATGAAAATTTGTATAATATACACATATTCTAAAGTCATGTAAGGACATGTGGTGTGAAATGATGGGTTTTTGGTAAATTGAGCAAAGCTAGTTGCAATAATTGATATTCGTCATCTAATGAATGTAAAATCACTATGCACACCACTTATTCATACTAGGTCCATACTAAGTTTTATAGAAGAGACATAAACAACTGTATTTCTATACTTGTGTTGCATGTAAAACTATTGAAAAAGAAAATAAAATTTGTATGGACATATGGATTTGGTCAAGCTTTCAATATTTTGAAAATAAAAATTAGAGATTATGCTTCTAGATTAGTCTAAGGATTTTCATTGTACATGTGAATACATAAGGGAGGGATTGCAATTGACATTGTATTAGTATACTTTTAACTCATATAAGGGATTCAACATCATAAAAGTACTTTTTACTCATAAGTCTAAGAATTTTCAATGTACATGTGAATGCATAAGGGATTGCAATTGACATTGTATTAGTGTACTTTTTACTCATATAAGGGATTCAACATCATAAAAGTACTTTTTACTCATAAATTATGTTTGACGTTTGACATGGTTAATATAAAAGTATCACGTGTGACCTAAAGTATTTGGAAAGAGTGAGAAGTTATGAAGTCATTCTTGTTTTGGAGTGACTAACAATTAAGAGTTGATATTTGTTTAATGACCATTATATTTGGTGGATGCCTCTCCTAAAAACCTTGGTTGAGATTCCTTGGTTCTTAACCTTGTGTTGTGTTGTTGCAACAAGGGATTTATATGACAATGTTTTAAGAGATTGGAGTATCTTATGGCCATAAACAAAGGTTGAATATGGGTTATTTAATATTAATAAAATTATTTTAACTAGGATTTAAAATTTGATCTATGGTTCTCTCTTCGTCAAGTTAGATTTATAAAAAACATGGTGGAAAGATTGAAAAAGAACAAAACCAAGGCATTTACCAAATATAAGCATGCAAATGGTTATAAGTGGTTGTGTCCAAGGAGTATATTGGATGTCCTATTGAAAAAACTATGGAGACATTTACCAAGTATAAGCATGCAAATAGTTATAAGTGGTTGTGTCTAAGGAGTATCTTGGATCGCCAATTGATAAAACTATGGAGGCTTATTTGTTTAAATAGAAAACTTGGCTTTTTGAGTTAGGCATTTTGTAAGTAGAAATTTTAGCTTTTTAAGCTACTCAACTTGTGAAAACTTGTTATAGAATGAAAAAAATATATTTTTGGCAGGGTTGGTAGTTCTGGTAGGCTTTCCTATAAACACTTGGGACTTCCAGCTACATGATGTAATTAAAATGCTAGAGATATAGATATGGATATGAATATGAATAAAATTCGACATATGCAAATAATCAATATGATTGAATAAAACCTATTTATGGCTTTCTAAACATTTCCGTTGTCGTCTAGTCCGGTTAGGATACCTGGTTTTCACCCAGGCGACCCGGGTTCAAATCCCGGCAACGGAAATTTGTCCATTTTGGATATATGAATACTATGTTGTTTTTAATTGTTATTTCAGCAGAAGGAAAAAAAAAATATAAACAACGATTTGATATTTGGGACGAGGATAAATTGTCGGACGTAATTAACAGTATCGGACGACGTTGTCAATTGCAGTTGGATGAACAGCTCTGCTTAACAAAATGTTTAAAACTTTTGTTCGCTTTATTTAGTTACATATTTGTGAAATATGTGTTTCATTCGTAAGCTGGAATAGCTCAGTTGGTTAGAGCGTGTGGCTGTTAACCACAAGGTCGGAGGTTCAAGCCCTCCTTCTAGCGTCCGTGTTTAGTAGAATTAAACAACTCTTTTCTACTCCTTCTAGTCATGGTTTCTTTCTATAGCATAGTCTAAATGTTTTATTTTTGTATCAATTTTGTCAAATCTTCTTCTAATATTTAGTAGTAGCAAATAGCGTCCGTGTTTAGTAGAATTAAACAATTCTTTTCTACTCCCTTCTAGTCATGGTTTCTTTCTATAGCATAGTCTAAATGTTTTATTTTTGTATCAATTTTGTCAAATCTTCTTCTAATATTTAGTAATAGCAAATAGCCTATTTTTTTTTAAACAGTTTAGTTTAAATGATCTATTTTTTATCAATTTTGTTTAAAATTTAGTCAAAAATTATTGGAATTGTAGATTTGAGTTGTTGAATGTAAATTGTTGGAATTGTAGATTTGAGTTGTTGAGTGTGGGTATATTTTCTGATCAATTTTGTCCAAAATCTAATTAGAAATTGTTGGAATTGCAGATTTGAGTTGTTGAGTCTGTACTATCATAGTGCCTCCAGGTATCACCCAATTCCAGTGAAAAAGGCCAAAAGGTAAAACATTTAGACTCCATTTCACTTTTGTCTCAATCATCATACTTCATTTATCATTGTGTTCATTGAGCAAATGGAAGTTTATGTGTTCATTGACAACTTATTTATATGAGCAAAGGAAAGTTTATGTGTTCAATGACAGTACTCTAAACTTTCCATTTTTTTCTGGGTATATTTTCCGATCAATTTTGTCAAATCTTCTTCTAGTTACCAAATTGTTTTTTTTTATAGCAGTCTAAAAGTTCTACTTTCTTTTCTGGGCATATTTTCTGGGCATATTTTCTGATCAATTTTGTCCAAAATCTAACCAAAAATTGTTGAAATTGCAAATTTGAATTTATGTGTTCAGGGACAATACATTCATTTGTACTTGGAATAGACCATCTCAATCATCATATTTCATTAATGGTTGTATTCATTTACAATTCATTGATATGAACAAAGTGAAATTTATTTTTCCATTAACAACTCATTTATATGAGAAAATAAAATTTTGTATGTTCATTAACACTACATTCATTTATAAATAAAATGGAATAATAATAATAAAAAAAATCATATTTAAAATTTATTAAAAATAAAAATTGATTCTCAAAACAGTTCATATTAATTTCTGATTTCTGATTAGTTTTTATCTATTTTTGTTGGGTTGTGAAACCTCATCGATTTCCTTTCTGTGCATTTAACTCTTATTTGTGTGAAATATAAAATGATTAAGATGAACATTTTTGTTTGGTTTTTTGGATTTTGGACTAACATTTATAAATATAAAATATAAATTTTGGTCTCTTACTATTAAGAAACCACATCTTCAAATAAAAATGTATAAGATGCATTTAACATACTTAGATCCTTCCTTTGACCTTCGGAGCATTTCATACAAAGATTTTTTTCCTTAATAACTAATTATTATGTTTAATTTGAATTCTAACAATAATAAAACAAAATTCATATCTACATATAATTAGTAAGAGAAATAATCATTGAATATTTCAAATTCATTTTAATTTATTATCAAAACATAATGTAAACATAAAACATTCCAAATAACTTTGATTATGAATACTTAAATGTTTTCAAGTGAAGTCCACTAAACTTACTATTGAGGAATGATTCACTAACCAACTGTAAGAATTAACTATGGATTCCACTCCCAAATTAGACCATGATATCACCAGGGTGAAGAAATCTCCTACATAGATTTAATATCACCTAGCCCAACCCATTTCTCATGACATAGCCAAATCTTCCCACTATTAAACACTACAGGCCCTCATCTAGCTATCAATCAACCATAGCCCTCTCTTCTCTTTCTTAAGACAAGGAAAATCTTCCCTTCCTCTATTCCATAGTCCCTCAACGACATTCTTCCTTTCTAATGCAAGCATATAGAGTCTAAGACTGTTAGTTTCCTTCTAGGAATAATCGAGAAGAGAAACACTTGGCCAATACAGTGAATGGGAAAAAATAATAGGTTTGCAAGTTTGTGGTGTTTGATTCAGTTGTTGTGGACATCTAGCCATGGTTTTACACTCTAGCATGTCTTTTTTCCTCTCATATTCTCAACAACAAGTTGTTAGAATAGAGAGTGAGAGAAATAGTACAACAAGAAGTATGCACATAAATGAACACTATAGATTTACCCTGGAAACTCTTAACCAAAAATACTAGCATCTAATAAATATATATTAACATCGGCCAAGCTAGGCCAACAACGACCACCCGAGGCATCTTACAATGGAGTTCTTCAATCCTTTAAATAGGCTTCATCACATCAAATACCATGGGCTCATAAACCACCATTGGTAAACCCATCAATGACTAACTCAAGGTTATTGTAACTACTCTAGGACCGAGTGAAAATTAACCCAACATTGCCCCCTTTAAACTCGATTTGGGATAAACACCTACCCCCCCAAAGTTTATTAACCGAGAATACAACATGCCCCCCATATCACCTATGTCTACGTTTAGACTTTATATTGATGGACCATCAAACCAAGTGCTCACATGCCTAAATAGGTCTTATAGCCATATATACATTTACATGTGATAAAATATGACTCCATAAAAATGCTTACATGTTCGTACCAAGTGCATTTCATCATTCTATTCCAAGAATCCCACTTTTAGAAGAACTTTTGCATCACTTGGATACTACTACATATCGATGCTATTAAAATAAAGTGATCTACACCATGGTTATTTTTAGTTAATAACCCATTACCTAGAACCATCACTTTATAACAACACCTTATCGTTTTCAAGCTCTCATATGAATTTATGGTACATGAACTATTCATAACTCATGCGTAGCAGCGGTTGGCAAGTAGTGTCCTCCATAGCACCCTTTACAATAAGGCATTGTTGGTAGCAACAATGGGTCACAATGTCAATGACCATGACAGTTCTCTAGATATGAGTCTTCAATGCATATACTCAATACACTCTATAGTCAATCAATCTCCATCTCTATCTAGACTCTCGCTCTACCTATCGATGCATCCAACGATCATGCAGACCCACGTATCGTAGCTATTATGATCACCTCAATAACTTGGTCAAGTTGTATTCACACAAATTTAGGTTGATCTTCTCTCCATGACAACCTCCCAAATCCTTACCGAGTCAGGAATATGCTCTAGTCTCTCAACTGACCTATACTCTGGAAGATCCAATTTGTTTGAGGGGTTCCCTCCTTTAGATTAATTCTTGGCAGAAAAAAATCCTTCCCGCTTGTGACATGGTACGAGCCTCTGTGAATCAAGGATTCCTCACAACTCCCCATTTGCGCCCCAAGTTGTAAGCATTTCCCGAGATGGAATGCTTGACCTCTTTGTGACTACCCACTATGTACAATATCTAGTACTTCATTCCCAACACTGTCATTCCCTTGGGATTTCTCATGTATCAATCTCATCACCTCTTTGGATTGTAGGTAATGGAGATAATACAACAAACCTTCTCACAGAGGCTCACGAGTTTGTAGACTCTTCTTCTAATTCTAGATCCATATATTACTAGTCATGACCTCTAGGGATGGGATCACCTTCACTCGATCTAAACCAATCACTTTCATTCGATATGAGACAATCACTTGCAAGTTCCATGATCCTTTTTCCCTCTCCTTCCATCATTCTCCTCATACCTTCATGGACTTCCCTGGTGATCTAATTCTCACACATCATGATTAATATGGAAATATATTTCCTCCATTGGGCACCCACATGCTATCACGTACCATTCCACCATTAAGCTTCCTCTTGCAATTATTGTTTCATGATAACCAGTCTTATGTATTTCCTTCAACCATATGCTTCATCCTAGCCATGTACCAACCTATATATGCCTCCATGGATCTTAGCATTAGACCACTCTCATTATAGAGTCCAATTTGATTCAGACTCTAATACTAGATGTTAGAACAAAGAGAGAGAAATAGCATAACAACAAGAATGTACATAAATACACTAGAGCTTTTACCCTAGAAACTCTTAACTGGAAAAACCAGCACCTAATAGATCTATATTAACCTTGGCCAAACCAACCAAGCCAGGCTAAGACCAGCCACTCGAGACATCTTACACTAGAGTTTTTCAAGCCTTTAAATATGCTTCATCACATCAAATACCATGGGTTACCCAATACCATGGGCTCATAAACCACCATTGGTAAACCCATCAATGATTGGCACAAGTTATCTTAACTACTCTATGACCGAGTCAATATTAACCCAACACAAGTTCCCGTCCTCCACATGCTCTTACTAGACATAATTTCATGGGATTCTCTTACCATTTCAAGGCATAACAACCATGGTTTCCCATAGGTTTATTCATAAACAAAGAGAGGGGGAATGCTCCAATTTGAATGGGGGAGTGGAGAATGCTAAGGGAAAGGAATGCTTAATGGAGAATTGAAAGAATGATAATGAGCAACATCAAGGGACCTTTTCTTCACATGAGGCCTCCCCTCTTCCAAAGGATGTGGCATCTTGTACTTAACCACACATAAGTCAAAGATTGATGGGACATATTTGGTAAGAAAGCATGGGCCAAAAAGGGTGTACCTGTAAGAACAAGTGTCAAGTCAATCACCCATGCACCCCCTTTCCTCTTTCCCTCTTGTGGTATCATGGTCCCCTTGTTGCTTCCTCAAGCAACCTTTTCAATGGATAATATACTAGCATACCCCCAAAGTGGGGGGAGGGAATGCTAAAGAGAATACTTGGTTGATGTGTTGTAAAAGGAAAATAGAGTGGTTTTTTTAATAGTTTGTTGCATTGCTACTACTCACCTTATTTATTGTGAACTATTACATTCCACAAATGCTTTAAGGTCCAATTTTCCATGGATGTCGCCTTCCCTCTATAGTTTCCTTACTCATCTTAATAAAAAAAATTGAAACACTATGAATTTCTTCATGTACCACTTATGTGCTTCTTTTGCCTCTATTTGTTCATAAATTAGAGGAGGAAGAGACACTACGAGGGGATTTTGGGGCATCCATAAACATTAAGTGACATACGAGAGATTGATCTCATCTTGTAGTTAATAAAATGAAAGAAATGATATAAATACCTAAAGATGTCCCAAAATCAATGGGAGAAGTTAATTAAATTCAACGCCAATGATAAGGTCACCGAGTTCCCATATTGGATCCCCTAGCAGAGCTTCCATGATATAAATATTCTTTCACAATCTTGATCTATAAGCAAAGATGTCGTTGGGTGCTAGTTTTGACTCTTTTTACCATTCCAATCCAACCCATTCATCTCCATTATTTCTAAAAACTCTTCTTTTTTCCCACTTCTATTTGACTAATGGCATAATGAGTACAAACAAGGTAGTAAGTTTTCTTTTGGTGATTAACTCTTATTTTTTATTGTAAATAGTATTAAAAACTATCTTTGCAACAAATTGTCTACAATTCAGCTATTACAAGAATTAATCTTGTTATATGAGTTATTACAGGAATTGAAGGTTAGCATACTTCCACTCGCTCAAATGGAGAATTTCCACTTGGAGGCATTTCATTGAAATCACAAGATGGTAAATTACCTATTTTTCCATCCTCATAGTATTTCACACCCAATGGTCAACCATATGCCAAGTGGAAATAAACAATGATATTCAAGCGTGATTTTTGGAGCGATGAAGATGAATTTGAAAATTCCATGACATGGGTTTTGTGAAGAATAAGCCTAATTAGGTGAGTGGCAAGATGATTTTCTAAAGAATGCACAATTTGGGAGATTTGGTTGTTTTTCTAAAGATGAAATGCCCATATTTCATATTCGTTTATCAGAGTCTGTTTTCCGCATGTAACTAGGGATCTCACTACTAGAAAACGCAAGGGAGCTCACTGCTAGGAAAACTACCAGGAAACAACAACAACCACTTGTTTCTCCAGTGCAACTCTCATAGGTGTTCACTCTTCAGCCCTGACAACTTGGTTCTTCTACAAGCATGGAAACTTTCTTCTTCATACTTCAGCTCCAAAAATATCCCTCCATTGTTTCTCCAACTCCATTGCTCTTCTTTCCTATTTTTTGTTTATTGTTCATGCAAAAACATCATTGTCTAAAAATTGATCCCCTTCCCATATGAATTTCCTCTCTTTTACCCAAGCAAGTTGACTCTCACACTCCTCAAAGTTGATTTTGCTTCATCCCCATGCTCCCAATAACTATGGGATGTGACTTCTCACACCCACCCTCTTACATGCATTCAATGATTGTTTTTGAAACACTCAACAACAAAATAAAAGGTTCACCCAATTTTTTTGTACTTATTGAATCTCAAGCTAATGTAATAATCATCAGCGTGGAGTTATATTTTCTACCAATGCTTAGCCTGACAGTGTTATTAGAGTACAGGTTGACTCCATGATTTCCTTTGGGATTTTCTTCCTTCCTCGCATGCAGAAAATGCCTCTTGACCTATGATTGTCCATCTACTCATTCTTTGATCAATTTGTGCGACTATCCACACCCTCAACACACGTCTCCTTAGTGTCGTCCTTTAATATTAACAATGACCATCACTCCATGTTTTTGGCCTCTTTCACTGACAAAGTGATCGATCCATATGAAACCCTAACCCTAAACCTAATTTATGTTTCACTCTCGTGGTTTCTATGTGGTTTCCCAATGAATTTCATGACGAATAGTGCATCATATGTTCTAACATTCCTTGTTGAGTGCTCAAATGTATCACATGACCTCACACACCCCTCACACACGCTTTTCTCACTACATTTGATAGAATCGACTCATAACATTTCTCAAAACCCCGATCATCTCTTTACCGTATCTGTCATGCATTAACGATTTCCTCACGAATTTGTAATATACCTAAAGTATATTACATTTCTTATCATGTAATAATATGTTATAGGTTTGTTAGTATGTAAATAGACAATATAATATAAATGATAAGTCATGACCTTTTCTAAGGACATAACTTATCATTCCCCATGTGTATTTATATACATGTATTGTATCTCATATGATGTAAAGTAAATATGAAAAATGAATGGTAAATAAAATATTTTTTATTATGGAAATATGGAATTATGTTATGTATTCATGATGTTCTCATGAAGTGGACCACCAGATCCACTTCATTTAAGAAATCATAATAAAAGTCCACTTGTAGATATGAAGAAATTTAATAATAAGAAGAAGGCACAACAAGAAACTCAAACCATGAATAAGGGCACTAGCACCGACTTGATCAACATGGAAACACCTAATGTTCTTAACAATGAAATTGTATCAGTGGAAGTGTTTCCAGAAGTCGATCTCAACAAACAATTGTATTGTAAAACAACATCCACAGATTTAGTTGAAGTTGACATATTGTTGATCGCCACTAATAAAGTCGTAGGCCAGTCGAAGGATGTTGTCGCACCAATAAATACAAAAAAATCAGATATCATCATTATGACTCAAGTAAATCATGAAAAGACTAAACAAGACATTAATAAGGATAAAATTCCTAGGCATCCAAATATATATGTGTCCTAAAGTCAACAAAGAAGAACATATCTAGAATCTTATCATCAAAGAGTTCTAGAAAAAATCCACCTTTGATGGATTGATTTTTTTTTATGCGTCAGTATTGTTCGAGACTTCAATTTTCATATCGCTTCGTGTCTTCAACTTTATCTAATCGATAGAAGTTATAAGAGAATGTCATTCTATCATAAGAGTTTCTCATTCCATATGATTTGTGGACAAAACATTTTTAAGTGGGGAAGTCTTGTAATATACCTAAAATATATTACATTTCTTATCATGCAATAATATGTTGTAGGTTTTTTATTATGTAAATAGGCATTATAATGTAAATGATAAGTCTATCATAAGTCATGACCTTTTCAAAGGACATGACTTATCACGATTCATTCCCCACATGTATTATATTTCGTATGATGTAAAGTAAATATGAAAAATGGATAGTAAACAAAATATTATTTATCATGGAAATATGGAATTATGTTATGTATTCATGATGTTCTCATGAAGTGGACCACCATATCCACTTCAGAATTCCATTTACTATAATCATTTGGTATCATTCCATTCCATTCTGGTAATCGTTCCATTCCGGTATCGTTCCTCATTGAGTTTCGAACCCGAGCGAACCCAAGCTGGTGGAAATGGTGGTAACTACGCTTAAAAACACTACACAAACCCACAATATGCCTTTCTCACTGGTATATCCATTCACATGGGTTGCATCCACTCTTCTCCTTTGATTCATATTAGTATATTCCATAACGCTTTTTTTAGACTCGTGACCTCTGCTAGCATATGAGGAATATGACTCATTTTTTATAATTCTATTGCAATGAGATATTGTTGGGTTATGATGGTGGATTAGAAGGTTTCTCATGTTTCATTAACGCCTATCTAAAATGGATTTTAGGAATGTTCTTCCATGAGTAGCTCATTGCTAGATTCAATAAAGTGTTTTTTAGATTCATGTATGAAAACGATGTTTCATTCCAGTGAAGGAGAAGATTTTTTTGCATAAGATTCATTGTATTTTCATTTGCTAACATGTGTGTGAATACAAAAGAAAATACATTCACTCATCTCCATTGTTGGCATGGTGTTGAATAGAAAGGAGAACTACAAAGAATGGTACATGAATATCAAAAGCACATTGATCTTCAAGGACCTGTGGAAAGGAATTTGCAAAGCAACAATAGTCCCTAACAATAGAAAAATCATTGAAGAAGAAGCATAATCAGACTTTGAATTTGCTACCTTAGAATCAAAGTTGAAGAGTAGAAGAGATAGTAGCAAACTGAGTAGTAGACCAGTGATTCTGACCTCAAACAAAGAACGTGAAATATGGGAAGACAAATACCATGAGTCATATTTTTTAATCTCTACGAAATTAAGTGAGGAGGTGAGCCATCATATTTCATCTATTAGTGATTCCTATAGCGCCTTGAAGATATTGAATGACTTGTATGACACACATTCTAAACTAGAACTCGTACAACTAATGTTGAAGCTCTTCAACCTAGAGTTGAATAATGATGAACCTATGGATTTAGCTTCAAAAATCAAAGCCATAATGCATGACATTGAAGCCACTAGAGTGGAGATTGATCTCTCTCTCACAACCTTCATTAAGGCCCTCTACCCTAAATATTCTCACTACCTTGAATCGTTGCAAGCAAGTGGTCAAGTGAAATCCATCACATTTGACAAGCTGGTGGAGAAAATTGCAGAATGTGAGAAAGCCTTTGGAAATAAGTCAACCACTTCAACTAGTGAGATTGCGTACCTTGCTTAGAAAGACAAGAGTAAAACACATGCTTCTTCTAGAGGAGAAAACAACAGAAGATGATTTGGATGTGGAAGAAAGAGTTTCAGAGGCAAGAAGGGTAGACACAACCAAGGTGATAGATCCAATCTTCATTATACCTGTTACAAAAATAATGGGTCACATTCCATGGGATAAGATCAAAGAAGACAAACATAACAAGAAAGAGGACAAAGGTAAGTTTCCTAGATTCCCATATTTTCTTCTGCATAATTTGCTCTATATTCCTGAGATGAAAAGGAGCTTGATTTAACTTGTGCACATTAGATAGCAAGGTCACTATGTTCATATGATCGGTGGCAAAGTAGAAATACGAAAGGATTCTAATAACTTGCTTTTTATGACCTGAATGAAAGATGAAAGACTACTGAAGTTGAATGGGACATATGCCCATACACAAAATGTTGCATACCTATCTCATCACGATGAAGGTATAATGTCATATAGTCTTTTGTGGCATGCTAGATTTGGCCATATCAATTATGACGGTCTTCGTTTATTGATAATAAAAAAATGGTGTTTATGGTATTCCTACTATTCCTAGGAAACTGAAACAATGTAATGCTTGTATCCTTGGAAAGCATATAAAACAACCATTCAATGATTCTACTTCTAGAGCATGTAGAAAACTTGAACTAATTCATTCTAATTTATGTATCCCTATGCCTATTCCTTCTGCAAATGGAAAAAAATATATCATATCTTTTATTGATGATTACATCAAGATGTATTGGGTGTATTTGTTGAAAGATAAATCATAATCTTTTGAAACATTTAAAATTTTTCATGTATGGATTCAAAATGAAGTTTAGTCTCGTATTGGCTCTCTTCGCACTGATAATCGAAAATAATATACATCTAATTAATTTGAAAACTACCTTCGCCAACATGGGATCAAGAATCAAACCACACTTCTATACAATCCTCAATAGAAAGGTGTAGTTGAACGAATGAACATGACACTTCTAAATATGTTTTGTTCCATGATGTTTTTCAAGATTGTTAAAATGGTGTTTTTGGTTGATAGAGTTCTTTGTGTAGTTTATATAAAAAATGAGTTTTCTTCTCATGTTATTCAAAACAAAACTCCTTATGAAATGTGGTATGGCCACATTCCTTCGGTGAGGCATCTTAGGGTCTTTGGTTCCACCTGTTATGCCTTGATTCCTAAGGAGAAAAGAATAAAACTTGATGCAAGGACTCAGAAGTGAATATTATTTGGGTACTCAAATACCACCAAGGGGTATCGTCTTTATGATGAGACAAACAAGAAACTTGACGCAACCCCCCTACCCTCCTAGGGTTTTGCGACCTCCCAGTCACTGGATCTTCTCATTTCTGAGTCAGATTGACTCTTCGGGTTCCTCTTTGAACCCAATTAAGCTATACACAGGTCCCTTCTTCCTCTTATGGCATAGGTCCTGTGATACCCACACCCTTTGTCCGTGTGCTCTTTGTTTCGTGGGCACTAGCTCCTTTTCACTAGACCCTTCCTTGCATGAGTCCTCGACTACATTTCTACGTGACCACGTGATTCCCTGTTAAATCTCACGCACCTTCAACTCCCTGAAATGTTTTGGGACTGTCGATCTCCCGATATTGACGGTACCTCTGGATTGACGGTTTAGATCTGTCCTCTCCAAATCCTACGGACCAGATCTGCTTCCTCTTGATCAAAGGATGATATCTATTCGTGATTTCAGGATTCGGGGTTTTTAAGTCTCAAACCCTCACTACCTCCATACTCCAATCCTCTGGAGTTAATGATTTGATGCCACTTGTCTCCTTGCTTCTACGGTCACGATCTCCTTCGCGAATCCGGCCTTTGGGACTTTCAATTTTCAAACCTCCCTTTCTTCTTGAGATATTTCTCCAAAATGGCTCGACCTCTCACCATGCATCCTTCAAATCAATGGCTCTGCTCCCGCTTCGGGACTTTTTCCTCCTCAACCAAATCAATGGTCTTTCAGCCTCCTTCTCGATCAATGATCGATACCTCCTTCGGGACTTCACCGCTTTCACCCTCTACTTTCCTCCGGGGTGTTTTGTGTGTAGAATTCCAAATCTGGTGCCACGCGTCCACTTCCATATCAACGTCTATTGTTTGCTTTAGGACTTCGTCCTTCAGCAATCTCAAATCTCAACCACCACAAATCTTCGGAGTGAATCCTTTCGAAGTGTCGGATCCTCGGACACCTGTCCTCCCTGATGCAATGACTGTCCAATGGAATGAATCTTCGTCCTCCACGTGTCCCCTCGCAGATCAACAATCCACGTAATTTTCTTTGGGATCTACGACCCTGGATGCTTCGGGCTTCAACGCTTTGACATATCCTGAAACAAAACTTCTCAGAAAGCCCGGAGTACAATCCTCTGAATTTCACGATCTTGTGACACCAGTCCTACCCAGATCAACGACTATTGTCTGCTTCAGCTGTTCGGGCTTCGAGTGTTTCAACATTCCATCCCCCATCTTTATCTTGATCTCATGATTTTTCAATGCATTTCCCTCCTAATCTGATGGTTCAAATTTCCTCTGGTTCTTCGGCTCTTAGGGATTCAGAAGTTTCAAACTTCTGTGCGCTTGTTCCTCCAGGAGCGTTTCCACCCAAAATTGATGGATTTTCGCCACGTGTCCTCCCAGATGATGGACGGTCCCAAATGACTTCGGGACTTCGGGACTTTTAGCAATTCCACCCTCCTGCATGTCCGCAGCGTTAAGGCTCGTGCACTTCTGTCCAGATCCAATGATTGTTGATCCTCTATGCTCAGATCCAATGGATGGGATCTGTTTCTGTCTTCTATGCTTCATCTATTCATTGGACGTAGATCTAACGGTCCAGGCTCCTCTCTACAACCAATATGGAGGTTGTTGTCTCTCCTCCCCCCGATATCTTGACTTCTTCTGCCTTGGAAGATTTTGTCAGTGTTCAAAGGTTTCGGCCTTTGAAATTTCTTCTACGAACCCGACTATCTGGATCTCTCTTGCGGTTCTGAAAACGTTATATCTTCTGAGCTTTAAGACTTAGAATAAGTTTGTCACCCACGCAATCCTTTTGCTATCCATTATGAGCTTGATCTCCTCAAAGATTTCAATTCCCCACACACTCCTTGCGTTTCTTGGATTTCGTCAAACTCAGATCCGAAGGATTTCTTGAAAATAAATTCTTCTCGCCCTCCTGGCATTCTCATTGCTCAATGCACACCTTGCAGAGATTCTCCTTACAGAGTGTTCAATAACTCTGTCTCTTTACAAACTCAACACAGATTTCTTTCTGTGCACTCCTTTCACTTATGTTGATGAAGGTTCAACGCTATCTCTCTTGAGCTTTTCTGAGGTTAACTCACCTCTGTCAATGCACTCCTTGCAGACAATGTGCACTCCTTGCACTTGGAACTCAAAGATGAGAATCAATTGAAAATCATACAATACTTTACCATATCATACATTTAGAACATGAATGACATATAAAAGCATAACGATAAACACAAATACATAAACACATTGTATGCAGGAAAAACTATTTTTCTATTATCTTTGTGTGTCTATATAGATGTTTACAAAAAATGGACTGCAATAGAGTCCCATTTCTCTCAAGATCTCCTAATCTAAATCTATCCTGAGTTCTGCTTCTAAGACCTTCTACCCGAGATCTCTCTCTCTCAAGTATCCTAATGAAATCTGATACAAGATCTCCTTACAAAAGAGGGGCTCTACGAGCTTGTCCTCTCTCACCTAACCTCATCTATTACATTGAAGTTTTCATAAATGGCCATCTAGTCTGAATTGAACCTAGAGCCATCAACCTAACAGCCATTAAAGGTGACCTTATCTTTTGCATGTACAAAGACATGGCTTGGTCTTCACTCGACCTTACAACATGAATCTGTATGGGATTATATTCAAATTTAAAAATGGGAGGATTAATGCCTCTCCCTCTCTAAAATGGGCATTGATGTGCTGGAATGTTGGTGCGTTGCTGAGGTGGAGTGATGCTCCTGCATCATACTCCACTGTTGGGAAAATCATGAGCTTCTGCTCATGATTTCCTCTTCTCCAATGTTGAAATCCTTCTGGATCCCAAACTCTTCCTTGGAGTTGTCCTCTTGCTCCTCTCCAGCTATGTCGTTGTTGTTGCTTCTTCTTCTCCTTCCCTACTGTTGTTGCAGGTTATCCCCTGTTCAACTCCCCTTTGCTAACAGCTTCTGCTGACCTCAACATCAGCTTTCTTATATCCTCTATTACTCTGTCCAACTGCTCCAGTGGCTGGCTCTTCTTATGCAGTCTTCTCGACTGCACTTCCTTCTCCTTTCCATACTTATCAGTGGGCAGACCTACTCGATCTCCCATGTTGTTTTTACCTCCCCTTGTGGCACTAGCTTGTCACTTTGCTGCAGACTCCAATTTTGTAGTCTCATCACTGAGTTGTTGTTCAGTTTCTCACTCTGACATATTGGTTTCTTCTGTCATCTCATCTTGTGTTGGTTCACATCCAAATTTTTCCAGTTATTCCTCTGGATGGTATGCTCCTCCATCTGCTTCCAACTTGACCTGTCGGATGTGAAAGCTTTACACCATTACCCCTCTCTCTAGGGATTCCAAATTCTCATATAGCTCAACAAATTCCATGTTGTCTGCTTCCTCTTCTGCTGAAGGCTCCAGTGCTGCAGTCATCTCCTAGCTAAATTTTTTTAGCGATTCCACTGAATGTTCTTCTCCTGAAATTTGCATGACTGTCTTCTAGTAGCCATTTGTTGGTTCTAGATTCTCCAACCAATCCTTCAACATCCTCAATTCTATTTCCCATTGAGTGAGCCTCTCAACTGTGTTCTCCTCTTCTTCTTCTCCTTGGGAAGCTTCTGATGTCTACTCTTCATCATGACAGTAACCGTTGATTGTCCTTCCTCTTCTTCTGCACTTTCATCGTGTGCATTGGCCTCCACTTGGTTGTTTGGCAGGAATTCTTTGATCCCCCCAATTATCAAAATACTCTTATGATCTTCTTCTTGGATGGTGAGAGTTTTTAACTTTTCATCATATTCATTCATATGGTTTGAAAACCCACATGAATCTTCACCTATCAACACTCCTTGTTGATATGAACTCTCAAACAATCACATCTCTTTCCCCCTACTTACCTGGCAATTTGGAACTTCTCTCATGCCCACTTGGAATTCTATGAGATCAACCGATCCCATCTCATTGCTCACCTGGCAATTTGAAATTTCAACACTACTCCTCTGGTAGTATATGAGACCTTCTATTGGTCTCTTTCTATTTCCCACCCGGAAACTCGAAAGTCCATTTCTGCCCGCTTGGCAATTTATGAGATCTTCATCTGATCTCACCTCCTCCTCATCACTGAGGTGTTTCCCAATTTCTGGTTCACAGATGTGAATCAGTTCTTCCTCTATGTCACTGAGGTCTTCTAATTCCCTCAACCACCTTCTCAACTCTTGTTGCTTCTTTCTGGCCAACAACTTTTAAACAAGCCATTTTTCCTTCCTGTTCAGAGGACATTCGTACCTCCAGTGTACCTTTGCCTCTTGCCACATCCTCAATGCTAGTTGTTCCATCTTTTATATTATCTCATTAAGCTCCAGCTCCATCTCTGGATTTCATTTCTTCTTTTGTCCTTCTCTTCGACGACACGCATGGCCTTCAGTATCCATTTGCACCTTCTACATGCTCTCCTAGCGAGTCTATGGATTACTCTATATCCAAGAGCATCTCCATCTTCTCCTACAACTCACCTGGATATTTAAATTTTTTTTGTTGTGCACGTGCAACAACCTTCTCACAGAGCATCAGTACCCTGCTTCCTTTTCACCTATCGTCTACAGGAAAATTCGAAGCATTGATACCACGTGATGTTATCAAATTATATCCTTTTACTATTTCCCTCTTGTCTATTTTATGCAAACAAAATTTGGCCTTCTCCTCTTTCTCTTTCGCTTGAAATCTACAAACAAAAATTCAAGCTCTGATACCACCTAATGCATCCCCCCTACCCGCCTGGGGTTGTGCGACATCCCAGTCACTGGATATTCTTATTTCTTAGTCGGATTGACTCTTCGGGTTCCTCTTTGAACCCAATTCAGCTATACACAGGTCCCTTCTTCCTCTTCTGGTGCAGATCCTGTGATACCCGCACCCTCTGTCTGCGCGCTCTTAGTTTCGTGGGCGCTAGCCCCTTCCTTGCATGAGTCCTCGGCTATGTCCTTGCATGACCACATGATTCCCTATTAAATCTCACACACCTTCAACTCCCCGAAATGTTTCAGGACCATCGATCTCTGGATCTTGACGATACCTCTGGATTGACGATTCATATTTTTCCTCTACAAATCCTATGGACTAGATCTGCTTCCTATGGATCAACGGACGAGATCTATTCGTGATTCCGGGCTTCAATGTTTTTAAGTCTCAAACCCTCTCTACCTTTGTACTCCAATCCTCCGGAGTTAATGATCTGCTTCCACCTGTCTCCTTGCTTCTACGGTCACGATCTCCTCCGCGAATCCGGCCTTTGGGACTTTTAATTTTCAAACCTCCCTTTCTTCTGGAGAGATTTCTATGAAATGGATCTATCTCTCGCCACGCGTCCTTCAAGTCGACGGCTCTGCTCTCGCTTCAGGACTTTGGCCTCCTCAACTAAATCAATGGTCTTTCGGCCTCCTCTGCGATCAACGATTGAGACCTCCTTCGAGACTTCGATGATTTCACCCTCTACTTTCCTCTGGAGTGATCCGTACCTAGAATTTCATATATGGCGCCACGCATCCGCTTCCAGATCAACGAATATCATCCACTTCAGGACTTCGGCCTTTGGTGATCTCAAATTTCAACCACCACAAATATCCAGAGTGTCAGATCCTTTGACACTTGTCCTCCCTGATCCAACAACTATCTAATGGAATGCATATACATCCTCCATATGTCCCCTCACAGATCAGCAATCCACACCCTTTCCTTTGGGATCTACGGATTTGGATTCTCAGGCTTCGGTGCTTCGGGATATCCTGAAACACAACTTCTCAGAAGTCCCGGAGTACGATTCTCTGAAGTTCATGATCTAGTGACACCAGTCCTACCCAGATTAACGACTATCATCTGCTTCAGTTGTTCGGGCTTCGGGTGTTTCAAAATTCCATCCCTCGTCTTTCTCTTGATCTCATGATTTTCCTATGCGTGTCCCTCTGAATCTGATGGTTCAGATTCCCTCTGGTTCTTTGGCTCTTCGGCTCTTCGGGCTTCAGAAGTTTTAAAATTTTGTGCGCTCATTCCTCCTGGAGTGTTTCCACCCAAAATTTATGGATTTTCACCATGCGTCCTCCGAGATGATGGACGGTCCAAAATGACTTCGAGACTTCGGGACTTTCAAAAATTCCACTCTTCTGTGTGTACACAATGTTAAGGCTCATGCACTTCTATCCGGATCCAACGATTGTTGATCCTCTGCGCTCAGATCCAATGGATGAGATTTGTTTCTATTTTCTACGCTTCCTCTATTCACTAGACATAGATCTAATGGTCCAGGATCCTCTCTACAACCGATCTAGCGGTTGTTGTCGCTCCTCCTCCTGATCTCTTGACTTCTTCCGCCTTGGAATATTTTGTCAGTGTTCAAAGGTTTCGTGCTTTGAAATTTCTTTTGTGAACCCTAATATCTTGATCTCGCTTGCACTTTTGAAAGCGTTATCTCTTCTGAGCTTTAAGACTTAGAATAAGTCCATCACCCACGCAATCCTCGTGTTATCCCTTCTGAGCTTGATCTCCTCGAATATTTCGATCTCCCACGCACTCCTTGTGTTTCTTGGATTTCATCAAACTCATATCCGAAGGATTTATTGAAAATAAATTCTTCTCGCCCACCTGGCGTTATCCTTGCTCGATGCACACCTTGTAGAGATTCTCCTTACAAAGTGTTTAGTAACTCTGTCTCTTTACGAACTCAACACATAGTTCTTTTTGTGCACTCCTTGCACATCTGTTGATGAAGGTTCAATGCTATCTCTCTTGATATTTTATGAGGTTAACTCACCTATGTCAATGCACTCCTTGCGGACAATGTGCACTCCTTGCACTCGGAACTCAAAGACGAGAAACAATTGGAACTCATAAAATAATTCACCAGTTCATTCATTCAGAACATGAATGACATATAAAAGCATAACGATAAACACAAATACATAAACACACTGTATGCAGGAAAAATTGCTTTTCTATTATCTATGTGTGTCTATATAGATGTTTACAAAAACTAGACTGCATCAGAGTCCCAGTTCTCTCAAGCTCCCCTAATCTAACTCTATCCTAAGTTCTGCTTCTAAGACCTTCTACCCGATATCTCTCTCTCTCAAGTCTCCTAATTAAATCTGATACAATATCTCCTTACAAAAGAGGGGCTCTACGAGCTTATCCTCTCTCACCTAACCTCATCTATTACATTGAAGTTTTCATAAATGGCCATCTATTATGAATTGAACCTAGAGCCATCAACATGTTAGCCATTAAAGGCGACCTTATCTTCTGCATGTACAAAGACATGGCTTGGTCTTCACTCGACCTTATAGCATGAATCCGTATGGGATTATATTTCAAATTTAAAAATGGGAGGATTAATGCCTCTCCCTCTTTGAAATGTGCGTTGATGTATTGGAATGTTGGCGCGTTGTTGAGGTGGAGCGATGCTCCTGCATCAAAACTCATCATTTGTAGAGATACAATCTTTTTTGAATCCTCCAAGAAAGACGAAATTGTTGAGAGGCAGATTGATCGTCTAGATAGATTCACTCATGTAAAGACATATCCTGAATTTGATGATGAGATTCCACATTTTGAAGGGGGGATCCCTATCTTGGGTCAATATTTGGAATCTCCTTTTAAAACACCATCTTCCCCACATGAAGAAGTTCATGCCACTTCATCAGAACTTGAATTTCATTTGGATGATGTGATCGAGAGGATTGAAAAGATGAGGCTTGATGAGAACTCAACACCATCTCAATCAGTTGAACACCTTGGACCATCTAAGAAAGGTCCACCAAAATGGTTCACAAAAACACTTGAAAGTGTTGATCCTTATAAGGTTGAAAAGACATAATCTAGAATGTCCTCAAGACAAGATGAACGTAATGTAGATATTTCAAACTCATGTGATATAAATGACATGGATGTTTCATATGATTGTGAGTTGAATTTATCTATTACCCTTGAAACAACTTCCTTTGAATAAGTCACTTCTCGTGATGAATTGAAAGAATCCATGCAGAAGGAATATGTTGCTCTCATCAAGAGTGAGGCATGGAAGTTGGTGGACCCTTCATTTGAAGCCAAACCAATCAGCTGCAAGTGGGATTTCAAGAACAAGTATAGACCAAATGGATTACCTGAAAAGCACAAAGAAAGGCTCATGGAAAAAGGATTTGCACATAAAGGTGTTGATTATGAAGATACTTTTTCCCCCATATAAAAATTGGATACCATTCGAACTCTATTTTCCATGGTAGCACAGAATGGATGGAAAATTCATCAAATGGATGTGAAAATTGCTTTCTTGAATGGAGACTTGAAATATAATGTGTTCATGTCTCAACCAGAAGGCTTTGTTGTGAAGGGACAAGAACATAAGGTATGGGAGTTCATCAAATCCTTATATGGATTGAAACAAACACCAAGAGTAAGGTATGAACAATTAATTGAGCATCTCCTAAAATTGAATTTCAAGCATTTCAATCTTGATGATGCAACTTTGTTTGTCAAAAACATAGGACTTCACCGAAGTGCTACATGTGAATCGTTCCACTGGTGGATTGGATGGTTGGGAGGCTTCTCCATGGAGTCCCCAGATCAACAACTCACAAATATAGTCAGGGGTCCCTTTGTCTCGGTATTAGGCCACTCTTAGAGGGAAACCTGTCAACCTGAAACCCATTGACAAGATATGTGGCACATGCCTCGGGTCATCGACATCTCTTTCCTATACCGAAAAACCACCACACATGGCATCACCATCGCTCAACATGTGGAACCCAACGTACTCTCGACGTTATACGCACATCCTCACGAACAGATGGCTGAGAGGGATCCTGAAGGATACAAAGATCAACGGTCCACAATACTTCACAACTCCGACATTCAAAGGTTTTGGAGTTGTAACGCCTTTACTCTCCCATAGCGGTCAACATCGGGCTGACTACGATGTACATCCGACGGTTGGGATAGTTCCTAGGTGTCCTCAAATCTACGACCCACATCATTTCAAGACTTCAACATTCGGGATTTTTGGCAGTTGTGAAGTTATAACATCCCGGAGTTTTGAAATCTCGGGCCTTCGAAGCCAATAAGAGCTTAACTCCTTTCAGACTAGCGCAGGGTTCCCAGAACTTGGTCATATGGGTCCTCCGAGAGTTCTCGTGGGATACATGCTTAACTCTTGGTCGTGAGTTTGTTAAGGCCATGGGCATGAGCCTATGGTCTCTTGAACGACTGGTTTGAAGGAAGCACCTTCCATTCACAGAGCTTAAGTTATAATTTGGGAAAAAGGTATTTCCAAAGGATCAACGGGGTTGTAGCAGTCCTGTAGAGTTTGCCCCGACTCTAGAACTATGAGGTTGTTCTTTGGGAAAACACCTTGAATATTTTCCAACCATCCCAGAGGCCAAACTTTCCATCTTACAACTATTATAATGCAACAATTTATAGAATAATTGTACGCCTTATTACCATTAATTTATGAGAGGCACAACGTATCACAATAACAGAAATTCAAATCATACAATCCAATTTAAGTGCACATGGTATATGATGTACTTATCTATTTCATGTTGCATCCAACCAACAAACTGTGGGTGTTCACCTTTCCACCCAACCATAAGCTCATAGGCATTCATTCTTAGCACTTTGGCCACCCCCGTGCCAAGCCATGATATCACTAGGGAAACTTTTTAGTTTCTTGGAGACTCTCTCTCTTTGTCACAACAACTCTTGCGATTCCTTGGAGATTCTCTCTCTCTGTCACAACCTATGCAAGGTTTATCAAATGCTCCCTCAGCATCAATATCACAAACTTATACTCAGATCATGTCTTATGCAAATTCTTATAGATCCTTTCTCTTGTTCTATCCAGTAACTAGAACAAATTATCAAGCTTCCAGTTCTTCTTCTCAGCTGGAGATCCGCACTCACTCTTCCTCTTTTCTTCTATGTATCATGGTCGCACATTCCCATCGACGTGTCTCATTCTTGTATGTCTTCGCATGTATTCTTGCACGCCTTTCTCCTCTTCAGGAAAGTTATGGACCTATCTTGTTCCTTCTGTCAAAATGAAACTCAGGTTAATCTAGGCCTGCAGGAAAAGATTCCCTCTGTGGTACTTCGGGCTAACAACGTTATGCCTCCTTAGCCTGACCCTCCATGCTTCCATTTAAGGGGGTAGTTGATTGTTCAACCATCAGTCCTTCTTTCATTAACTGGTTTCCCCTTGGGATCACGATGAGGCTTATTATTTCTAACAAAGATAATTTGGGTCATTTTGACATAATGAACACTCTCTATTGTTCCCTCACTCTTTCCTCTAGTGATATCATGGCCAGTACTTCAAGGCTTCACCCTCACATTCAATCGTTGGCAATATAAACAAAAATACACTTACATCATTCACATGCCATAGAATGGTAATCATAATTAATGATTAATTACAAGATGGGGGAAACATGGTTATTACAATCCCCTCCCCCTTAAAAGGAACATTGTCCTCGGTGTTCTTTCTCAGTAGCACGTGTCATGCCTTTGTCATTCAGCGACTTCAAAAATCTTGATCCTCTTTCTTGGTTAGGTCCTTTTCAGACTCTTGGCCTTCGTCACCTGCCTTCAATAATCTTGGACAACAAACATATTAATCACAATTTCACGCGAAAACATCTTATTGTTGTTCAAAATTCAAGAGGAAAAAATTCAAAATCTAGGACAATACTTATTTGTGCAGTTTGTGGATTTACATTCACATGGATGTCTTGTTATCTTAACTCATTTTTTTTCCTTGACATACACGTTGTGTGCATGATCCCAATCAATAATTTATAAGAATTATCAAAGTCCCTTCTTCCTTGCAGTCACTCACCCTCTAGACCTAGGTTCAGGCATCCCCTTATCTTCTATACAATCCATTGGGTGATCCATCTTTCCTTTCCAAGGATTTCTCGCACAAGAAGATTTCTAAAGACTTCATTGAGCCTTACAGTCGAGACATCCCTCGGACTCTCTCTACTGAGACGTCCCTCCGGCTTGTGTTACCACAACACAACATGTTCTAGGGAGATCATGGCTTACCACAGGATTCTCATGTCTTAACAATAGCCTCTTTCATGATTTTTAGCTTAATAGCCTTCACCTATCCTCCTGAGACAGATATTTTTTGTCTCACCTGTATCACATGTATAAAGAAATTATGAGATATTATCATCAATTTCAAATTCATAATTTTCTTGCAAATCTGTCACCCACAGATTTCCAAAATCCACATTTATTTTCAGATATGTTCCGCACAGAAACCAAATTCACAAGTATGGGACTTCCTTTCCCATAGCAGTTTAGCTTAGCATACAATTGGTCTTCTTTATAGGCTTACAACATTGCCATATCCAAGACCCTTTTCTTCTTTCAATTTCAACATTCTTCATCCAAACAAATTGTTAGTTTTCAAGCACATTATATTTTCAATCACTATGCATACTAATAGTCCAAGTCATTTTCATCTATTCAATGGTACAAAGCAAAATTAAATATCGTTATTTACGTATGCATCCTTTCAACATACTAAATTTTTCCAAATGCAATTCAAACATCAAATGACTTTAATCAATGTGTCAATATTCATGGTCACATTCATACCCAATGCACCCTTGCTTTGATTTCAAGTTTGCCACACTTTGTGACAAACACTTTTCCATGGTGGGTTGGAGCTTAACTAACATCTTCACCATATGGATTATTCATTCTCATTCATCATTGCAGCAGGACTGTGCTTCCTGCTACAAGATGATCATGATCCCAAATTAGTACATATGAAACTAAAAGTTTTCCTTGAATGCACCCAAGCATTCTTCCTTCAGTAGTAACCAAGGTGTCAACACTCATGGCCACCCAAAATTATCTTTTATTTATTAACTACACAATTCAAGTGGAGTAGTGGAAGGTCCTCCTTCCTCGATGGAAATCCATCACCTATCCTCTCATGCAAACATGTATTTCCCCAATGCATTCCATGCAATGTGCTAATTATGAACACATTTATTCCCAATCTCCCTACATTGGTTATCATACCCTTGGTACTCTTTACTCCTGCATTTTCTTGCAATGATTATAACTCATCTTTGGATGGCATAGACTTCATCTTTCTATTATTCGGGTTCTTTTCTTGAATCATACTCTACTTGGGTATAAATGGCATACAACAACCACTCAAAATTTATTTGCATATCTTTAAGATAATAAAATATTTTCAGAAGGGTTTCCTACCAAAATCCTTCATACCTTATGCCACATAGGTATGCACATTTTTATACCTTCTATGGTTACTAGCACCCTCTCTGATATTACCCCGTCAGTGATGATCTATGGGGACTTTTAAAGTCCTTCCAACAATATTTTAAAGAGAACCTTCTTACAATCGTCCTCTGCTTGAGGTTGCCCATCATTGACAATTGTCTTTCTCAACAGCTCTAATTTCCTTCTACACATGACATACACCACAAATATATTATCCGTCATGGAGATAAAATGCTTGTAACATAGCCTCAAAATCAATAAAGCATTTTTCAGATATGTCCTAACATATATCTATGCACTTTATCGCATTATATTTAATGTTTCCCTGAGTGAAACACAAACAAGTCACAATAGTTTCTATAGCTATACAATCATCATCACTGTGGTGTCAAAACATTTACTTTTATTAGTAAATGAATCTCTCGTACCAGAGAAATACAATATCCAACAAGGAATGGGTCAAGAAACTCTTCCCTCGTCCCACTCCTTCTACACAGCTCTGGACTTTTAGTCCAATTGATTTATTTTCCAAGGCCTCAATTCCTTTACTTATCACGACTTAACCAAGCTCATTCATTTAAATATGATTATTTATTCATTCTCCTTTTTTCAAGTTGTGCTTGCTCCCACAACTGTTATTTTCCTTCAGTAGTCTTGGTTAGGCTTCACCCTAACCTTTTGGATGCATCGACATATTTTAATAGAATTTTTTTTTTCATAATGAATCATGAACC
>JZKD02S0582927.1:0-12676 GCA_000966675.3 Picea glauca | reverse complement strand
GTGAGTTTCAACCTTGTGAGCATCAGAAACAAAACTTGCAAACAATCAAGTCTTCAAAAACTAGTGCTCTGATACCAACTTGATCTAAAAATGAAGAAGACTTGAAATACTTGAATTTATTTGCAATGTAAATGTTACGTGTTTAAAGCAAAAGGATCAGTTTGCAACACATAGATTAAATGATTACTTATGCAAATTATACATAGATAGCAGCATAATCAATGAACATAAGCACACAAACACAACAATTGATAAAGGAGTTCACCCCTCTTATGGTCTACATCTCCTGGTCCAGCTTCCAATGAATCATTATTATTAATTGCTCAAAAGTGCTCAAAAAACATGTCTTACAATGCTCAAACTGAAAAACCGACTGTTATAATGGCTTCAGGGCGTCCCAAAACTCTTGTCTGGGCTCTTTCGGCACCTCAATCAGTCGAAAAATGAAGAAGTTATGCCTCCTAGAAGTCTCCCTCTTCAAGCTTGCTGTCTCTGCATCTACAAAATGCACCCCCCTTGTTTGAACCTGGCTCACACGCAAATTTAAGCATGAAAACTCAGCACCGGGCGCAACCGCGCCAACGGTGCAAATCGTAGGACGGTTAAGGGCGCGCCATACCCTAACCACCTAGGCACCTGGGCATATGGCAAGTCATGTGACCGTGCGAATGGAAAAAGTAGTTAATTTGTTACAACGGGTATAACTTCCCCACGCTCCGGTCATATGGGAAACCACGGGCTATATAAAATAACCCCCGGTGCTTTATACACAATGGTATAGTTTAAAACGTGGATTATATGGTATGTAATACAATTGCACGCGGGTAATATTATAATGGTCATATGTTGTGTAATAAAACCACGGGTCTGGGCTAAGCCCTGGCCCGACCCCCCGTCGAATATTACATAAGTTTGAATTCAAATATAATCAAACATATATATATAACAAGAACCAACTCGTGGTCCAATGGTCGAGCGGTCGTGCGAAGGCGCTATGTGGTGGGGGAGGTCCGGGGGTCGAACCCCGCGGACTCCCATAATTTTACATACAACCATAAACCAATCAACGAGTGAC
The DNA here is from genome assembly GCA_000966675.3 of Picea glauca. Lineage (NCBI taxonomy): Eukaryota > Viridiplantae > Streptophyta > Pinopsida > Pinales > Pinaceae > Picea > Picea glauca. The sequence goes on along the minus strand of JZKD02S0582927.1, from coordinate 11,601 downwards.
ACGTGGCGCCCACGGATTGGGCCACGTGTCCTCATACCATTTTCCACCAAAGGACACGTGTCACTTCCCGATTCGACAACTATCAACCAACCAAATGTTGCCACGTCATCCGTACGATTTGTACGGTCCTGCCACGTCACACTGTACGGACTGTACAGTCAGCACCAAAATTTTGCATGTTTGACTTGACGTACATAACGCGATATCTTCTCCATACGGAGCTCATTTGACAAAGTAAATATACTGTCGGAATCAAGAAGACGAGATAGACGCAATGACACTGTTTTCGTCGCATTCCGAGCACTTTGAAATTTTGAGCAAAATTTGATCTCCTGATCACTCTTGGACGACTGGTTTGAAGGAAAAGCCTTCCATTCACAGAGCTTAAGTTATAATTCATGGAAAAGGTATTTCAAAGGATCAACGGGGCTGTAGCAGTCTCGTAGAGTCTACCCCAACTCCATAACTATGAGGTTGTTCCTTGGGAAAACACCTTGAATATTTTCCAACCAGCCCAGAGGCCAAGCTTTCCATCTTATAACCATTCTAATGCAACATTTTACAAAAGAACGATATGACTTATTGCCATTAATTTCATGAGAGGCACGATGTATCACAATCACAAACATTCAAATCATACAATCCAATTTAAGTGCACAGGGTATATGAAGTACTTATCTATTACAAGTTGCAACCAACTAATCGACTGTGGGTGCTCACCTTTCCACCCAACCATAGGCTCAGAGGAATTCATTCTTAGCACTTTGGCCACCCCCGTGTCAAGCCATGATATCACTAGGAAACTTTTGCAGCTTCTCAGAGACTCTCTCTCTCTATCACAACAACTCTTGCAATTCCTCAGAGATTCTTTCTCTATGTCACAATCTCTGCGAGGTTTATCATATGCTCCCTCAACATCAAGCTCGTGAACTTCTGCTCATGTCATGTCTTCTGCAAATTCTCAGAGATCCTTTCTCTTGTTCTATCTAGTAACCAGAACAACTTATCAAGCTTCCAGTTCTTCTTCTTAGCTGGAGAGCCTCACGTGCTCTTCCTCTTTTCTTTTGCATATCTGGGTTGCGCATATTCTTACATGCCTTTCTCCTCTTCATGAAATTTTTGGACATGTCTTGTTCCTTCTGTCAGAAGGAAACTCGGGTTAGTCTGGGCCTACAGGGAAAACTTCCCTTTGTGGTACTTTGGGCTGACAACTTTCTGCCTCCTTAGTGAGATCCTCCATGCTTCCATTTAAGGGGGTAGTTGATTGTTCAACCACCAGTCTTTCTTTCATTAATTGGTTTCCCCTTGAGATCAAGATGAGACTTATTATTTCTAACAAAGAGAATTTGGGTCATTTTGACATAATGAACCCTCCTCTCTATTGTTCCCTCGCTCTTTCCTCTAGTGATATCATGGTCAGTAGTGTAGAAATTTAATGACAAAATCAACAAGTAAATAATTTTGTCACACTTAGCAACCTAGAGATGACTATCTTCTATGAACGCTGAAATGTCTAAACCCACATTCAAAAATTACCATACGCAGAAATACACATTGCTAAGCAATTTAGTAGCAAAATAAACACAATGAACAATAACCATTCAACTCAGAAATACTCAGAAATTTAGGCGATGTTAGGGAAAACCCCAATGTGGGGAAACCCAAAGAGAGAGAGAGAGAGAGAGAGAGAGAGAGAGAGAGAGAGATTTTATTAGCTTCAAGAAAGATATATCAGCAACAACAATACATTTACAGCCAAGAGAAATAACTTACAACACCCAACAATCCCAAATTTTTGCCTCGATTTTTGTGCCCAAAAAAATTGTACTGCCAAACAAATTTTCCCTCTTACAGCACCTCGAAATCTGTTCCAAAATAACTATTGTACAAACAACAACAGAACTACCCTCTTCACCAACATAAAACATTGAAAAAACTGTCTCGAAATGCATGCAGCAAGCTACTTTGAAATCCGTGTCCTCCCAGCCTGTTGTACAGATCCATACATTACGTCCTCTCTAACAACAGAAAATTTACAACACTCTCATACAGAAAATTCCCTTGGGATTTGTGCCTAATCTCTCTTGGGAAATGCACCCTTTGTGTTACCCTCTTTCCTCTCTCAAGCTCTCTCGGAAAATCTCTCTCAAACTCTTCCTCAAATGTTTATTGCGCACTACCCAATGCATTATTTTATAATCTGAAAGTGACCCTTCACCTTCTCCAACCCTAGATCTAATGGCCAAGATATAATCTTGTCTTTACAAGATCAAGGGTCATGATTCATTCCCTCTAAAATAAATCACTTTAAAAACTTAAAGTATATTTTCACTTTATAACATAAGTGCACTTTATAAAATAAAGTCACTTTAATATTAGAATGTACACTTTATTAAAAAAGTCACTTTAATAAAAGAACCACTTTATCACAACTTTATAAAAACCCATTACAAAGTCAAGTGTCCAATAATGTAGGTACAAGATAACCTCCGCATACAAGACACATATGCGGAGTACCTCCCGAGCTAAAAAGATAACAAGTACTTCAAGGCTTCACCCCCACAACCAGTCGTTGGCAATCTAAACAAAAATACATTTACATCGTTCACATGCCATAGCATGGTAATCATAATTAATGATTAATTACAAGCTGGGAGAAACAGGGGTATTACAACAACCAAGTATAGACAACTTGTGGGAAGTCTTATCTATCTTACTACCACCAAACGAAACATTTCGTTTGTTGTTGGGATTCTTTCCAGGTTCATGCAAAAGCCTTGTGAAGGACATTGGTCTGCTACAAAAAGAGTTATAAAATACTTGAAAGGAACTCAAGATTTTGGACTCAAGTACTCTAAGGTGGATAACTTCAACCTGGTCGGATATTTTGATTCAGACTTTGTTGGGGCTAAGGAAAATGGAGTATAAACTTCAGGCTCTCTCATGAGTCTTGGATCAACAATTGTTTCCTGGAGATCACACAAACAATCAATTCCAACAAATTCCACAATAGAGGCAGAATATGTGGCAGTAGCAAAAGCAACGAAGGAGATTATGTGGCTCAAGAAAATACTTGAAGATTTGCAGGAGAAATAAGTGAATTCTACTTCTTCTCTAGTTGGCAATACTTTTGCAATCAAGTTAGCCAAGAGTCCTAGATTCCATGATCGAACAACGCACATCAACACAAAGTATCACTTGCTTCGATATCATGTAGAGGCCAATACTATCCACTTGAGACATTGTTCCACAAATGAGCAAATTGCAGAGATCTTCACCAAAGTGTTTGGAAGATAAAATTTTGAAAAAATTAGAATGATGTTTGGACTCACACACCCCTTCGGATTAGGGGGGAATGTTAGACATGTAATCCTTGAGATTGCGTTATTGTAACAGTGATGTACATATGAAGAGTCATAGGTGATAGGAAGAGTCATGCGTTGAAGAAGACCAACATTCACATTTTGTGTATTTATTGAATCTCAAGCTAATGCAATAATCATCAATGTGGAGTTATATTTTTTTTCCGATGCCTAGCTTAACAAATAAAAACTCTTTCTAGACCCCCCTCCTCTCTTGTGGTTTAATCAGTCTCCCTCTTTGTCCATGTCCCCTCGCAGTTGACATCATATTTTATTTATTAAAATTCAAAAATACAATTTGCATATACATCGCTTGGCCACAACCATACACTATATATACATTAAGCATTAATTAAACTGGGGACTATAATGGGAACGTTACAGAATTTAACACCCATTCAGGGAGAATTGTTTACTTATCCATAGGTAGATTCCTTATAACAAAATTGACAACTTCACTGGAGAAACAACTTGATTTATTTCCTTAGTTTTTTGTGTATTTTCCTTGCTTTTATCCTTGTTAGGAAGCTTCTATAGACTATGTGGTGTGTGCAATTAAATCCCGAGTGCATGCAAACCTGCTTAATTAAGTTCTTGGTTTTAAAGTTCAAAGCAGACAAACAATACACAAATTTAAAAATTTAATTATAAGAAAACTTTTAAAACCAACATTGTGTGCAAAGAAGTCCAAAATCTGAATAATGAAGAGTCCTCATGCTAAAATCCTCTTGAGTCCAAAGCTTCAAGTGTGCAAAAAATATCTACTCCAACCTCCAAGTTCCAAGAGTTGGGTTTCTCCTAGCTCTCACTACTCAGTTTTGCGGAGCAAAATGACCCAAATGAGGTGGTTTTAGCGTTAAAGGTAATTTTTATTGTTTGTTTCTCCCCACTAAGAAAATTGCTTTTCATGTTTAGTTCTAGATTTACCTTATTTCTTTTTCTTGTTTTATGTGTGTTTTGGCCCTCTTTTTGTTGGTTGTTTCTTCTAGGCCAGAAATAACCCAACATAAATGCTAGTCGTTTCTCCAGTAATGCAAACAATTTCTTGAAAAATGATTTTACGTACAGAAATGGAAAACAGATGCCATAAACAGCATTTCCAGTGCCGGTTTTGTTTCAAATGAATTTTCTCATAAACAACCCCCTTAGGTGTCATTTCTAGTAACATAGGCAAAACCCTTCTTGTAGACGAACAATATTTACAAACCATCTGCTGCTTCCTTTTTTGTCATTTATATATATACACACACTCATTGAAATCCTAATGTACTTCTGCGAACCTCTGAAAGTCATTGAATTGTAATCCTTGGGTTTTACACCATACAATATATTGCTTATAAGTTTCTAGTTGGACACCTCCCACGCTCCCTTTCCTTGGAGACGTTTAATACAAACATTGAAATGTCATCACCCTTAATAGTCACATTTCATGCTTCAGATGTGGTTTCTTCTCACTCTACCATCCATTGCCATTTGACCCCAAACCCTGTGGTTGGTTATATGTCAAACAAAAGGTAGAATACAAAAAATAGAAATACGACCAACCACAAAGAGAGAAGAGGGGAATCACATGAATATAACTGTAGATTTTTTATTTAGTTTTTAACTACAATACATACCGCATATATTAATACACAAAAGTGACTGGAGTAATGAAATGATGAGTTTATCCCAAGGGACTGAAATAAGGAATCACACTTGCAATTACTATTATCAATATGACACCTACACCATTGTTGGATGTGCCACTGTCATTCTTAACAGACAACGTTCTCATAGCTTGGAATTTTGGCTCTCCATGTTTGTGTTTCTGTTGACATTAAAATTTTATGGAATCAACAAAAAGAAACCTTGGATAAATCAAAATTTATCGACAAGCTTTGGCTTCATTCTCCTCCTTTGCTACTATAAATCCCAAAGGATACACCATTGCATTGTAGTACGGGTTGTAAAACAATAGCACTAATAAACAGTTTCTATTGTCACTCTCTATAATATGCCACCACACGCTTTTGTATTTTGCATTGCTTGTGGCTTCTAACTGATACAACTTTCGATTATGATCCAATGGCCATTATTTAGAACATGAAGAATAGGCACCTTGCTGTCTTGAAATAGCAATATGGTGTCGCTTGTCTTGATGTGTGCAAACAGGTTGTTGACGAGGTCAAGTCTTAGGCATGGTAGACGATGGCTGAGTTTAGTGCTAAAGAATGGCTTATGTTAAAACGCACTCTTGTTCGCAACCGCTTTTTTGAGATAACCTTTCTCTAACCCCAAATCTCTGCTTATTATCTCCGGCAGTATTTCTGCCAGTGTATAACATCTTTCATGTTTCTCCACTGTTTCACTGCATAATAACAATATTTGCCTATTTAGTTACATATTATTATTTACATTAACATTTACGTTGTTTCTAAGACTAAACAAATATTTAATTGCTGATATACTGTATATATCTTATAGCATTATATTATTGTTGGTGGTGACTTACTATCCTGAATAGGTTCTGTACAGATCCCATACAGATCCGTGCCATGTCCCTTCTGGATACAGATCCATTAAGGATCTAAAGATGTATATGAGAAGGATCTGGATCTGTTATGCATCTGCGTGTATGTTATATCCTTTATGGTTCTGGATCCGTGAAGGATCTAAGATGTAACTGAGAAGATCTGCATCCATTATGTATCTCACATCCAAGGAGGATAGAGGCAGAATTCAGTGAGATAGGTTTCTGCGAACTCAAATAACCATTTCAGGGTGGATGTTGATAACCCAAAATGGGATTTGCCAGGTTCTCATTATTATGGCATACTGCATCATTCAACATGATCTCGTGTCAGGCACATACCCTGTCACCTTCACCTTACAAAACTATCTTTTCAGCTCTATATTGATTTTCTGCATTGATAGGTGTGATCCATCTCCTACAAGGAAAGCATGCATCTTTTTATCAATCTCAATCCAGCTACATCCAGGCATCTTTTGTATCCTCCTGTCCTTCATCAGTTTCCGCACCTTTTCAATGCCCTCCCACCTACCAGCTGCAGCATAGATGTTTGATAAGAGCACATATGGTGCAGCATCTGTAGGGTTCAACTCAAAAATACGTTCTGCCACATGTTCTCCTAATTCTACATTATTATGTATTCTACAGGCACCAAGCAAACAACCCCACACAGTATCATCAGGTGTTATCGGCATTCTATTGATAAAATCTTCTGCCTCGTCAAGGCGCCCAGCACGACCAAGGAGGTCAACAATGCAACCATAGTGCTCCATGGCAGGTGAGATACCATAAGATTGACTCATGGAATCGAAGTGCTTACAGCCTTCTTCCACTAGGCCAGCATGGCAGCACGCATACAATATGCAAACTAGAGTGATATGGTTTGGATTCATGCCAGAACATACCATTTGTTCAAAGAGTTTGAGTGCCTCCTTGCCATAGCCATGCATGGCATACCCCGTAATCATAGCCGTCCACGAGACAACATCTCGTTGCAGCATTTTGTCAAATAAATCCCGTGCCTTGTCTATACTTCCACATTTAGCATACATGTCTAGAAGGGCATTTGCCACAAAGACATCAGATTGAAATCCTCTTCTAACAATTTCTTCGTGGATCTGCATACCTTGTTCTAGAGCAGCCAATTTAGCACATGCGGTGAGAATGCTAGCAAATGTAAACTTATCATATTGAAAACCCGTTCTTTCCATCTCGTAAAACAATCCCAAAGCCTCCTCAGGAGGACCATCCCTAGCATAAACTGTGATCATTGTATTCCATGAAACTATGTTTCTTTCAGGCATTTTCTGAAAGAGATTACATGCTTCATCTACATGTCCATTTTGTGCATATCCTGCTACCATAGCATTCCATGATACTATGTTTAGCTCAGGCATTTTCTGAAAAAGTTTCAAGGCCTCGTCCACAATTCCATTAAATGCATATCCTGCAATCATTGCATTCCATAACACCACATCTCGTTCACGAATCCTGTCAAATATCCACCGTGCCTTTTCTATACTTCCACATTTTGCATACATGTCTACAAGGGCACTCTGTAGAAACACATCTAATTCAAATCCACTTCTAACTATCTCGCCATGGATCTCCGTGCCCTGCTCCAGAGCTGCCAAGCTGGCAATTGCCGGGAGAAGACTGGAAAAGGTTTTCACATCTGGTTTCATCCCTGCCAGCTGCATTTCCTTGCAGAGGTTCAGGGCCTCATTATTATGCCCATTTTGTGTATACCCTGCAATCATTGCATTCCATGAAGCCATGTTTCGCACAGGCATTATCTTAAATAGCCTCAGGGCTTCATCTATAAGCCCATTCTGAGCATATCCAGCAAGCATGGTATTCCACGAGACAACATCGCGTTGATGCATTTTGTCAAACACATCGCGTGCATCCTCTATTCTTCCACATTTTGCATACATATCTACAAGGGCACTCCCCACAAAGACATCAGACTGGAATCCACGACCCATTATTTCTTCATGGATCTTCATACCCTCTTCCAGAGCAGCCAAGCTGCCGCATGCTGGGAGAACACTGGAGAAAGTAAATTGATTGGGCTGGACGCCTGCTCGCTGCATTTCATGAAACAACTTCAATGCCTCCGAAGCAACCCCACTGCTGGTGTAAGCTGAGATCATGACAGTCCATGAGAGCACATTTCTTTCAGGCATTTGCTCAAAAACTCTGCGAGCGTCTGCTACGCTTCGGCACTTGGAATACATATTCAGTAAGGTATTGCATAAAAACCTGTTGGGTTTAAAACCCCTCTGGCTGATGTGGGCGTGGACTAATTTTCCCTCTGGCAGTGCTTTCTTCTCGATGATTTCCTGCAAAATGCAGATATATATACAAGGGTTTGGGTGATCTACAGCACGCAAAACGCGCATCGCGTCTTCAAATCGGCCCTCCTTACAGAGGGCTTTGATATCCTCGGCAGACGTAATGCAGGCATTGAATGATGTTTCGACAGCGATGGCGTTAGCGAAAAACATTAGCCCAAAATACGGCATTATCTTCTCCTTTTGGTGGTTTAATGGCTGCCTCATTGCCATTGCTGGATCGAAGTCGAGGGAAAAATGGATGATAAATAGGTTTCGATTCAGCTGATAGGCATTTTACTTGCTTGGAATAAATCTCTTCTTCGGCTTTTGTCATGCAAATTGAATCAGTGCAATTATAAATTGGGACCATGTTCTTTTGAATTTGATTTTCACCTCATTTTCATTGTTTGTTTTCAATCGTACCAGCGACTCCGTTGGGTTTTCTAGTGAAAATACGAGGAATTCCATGGAAAAGGGGAAAGAACCCTCCCCTCGGATTCGAACCTCGGCGAATGTAGATAAATCCCAATTATTACCCACAGACTGCAATTCAGTGGACTTTATTCATTCCAAATCTTAGTATACGTAAATCTCCTCTGATTAACGAACTTGATCAAAGGGGAGTAGCTCGAGGGTTACAGGTTGGTCAGCGCGTCAAAGGGAAGTAGCTCGGGGGTTACATGTTGGCCATTTAAGGAAAATGACCACGTTGATTCATCGTAATTTGATGAGTTTTTTAACTATGAAAATTGGTAATTTATTAGAGTGATTTAGGCAAGTTAACTAAATGTAATTATGATTCAAGAGTATATCCAATGTATATCAATAACTTGTGATTTATTTATTAGAGTGATTTAGGTTAGGTTTCAGATCAAGTTTACTAAAAGGGTCAAAACGTTATTGAAGTGGACCTCTATCTTAGTGTGTCTACATTTTTAGCTTATCACAACTGGTCAACATGTCACTTTGTGGGAATTGAACCTTAGTGGGGAGGAGAACAAATAATGCTCAAAACCACCCAAACAATTTTTTACTAGAGCTATCATTTTAAAGATAATTACTTTTAATGAAAATATTGTTATGTGTATAGATGTATGTATTGAAGAATTCTTTAGAACGAATGCACATGCCAATTGCTATGAACCTAAGTTAAAAGAGCACGGGCTCAATTTTCTCACATGTTTAGAGTTCACAATAGTAATGCATGCTTTAAAATGTATATGTATTATCTAATCGATAGGAAGTTTTAGCAATGGATAGATAATGTTAACTTGAAGTATGTATTCACTAAACCACACTTGAATGATAGTAAAAAAAGGTAAGCATCTAGTGAAAGGAGAGGTGTAAGCATTAATGATTTTGGTGAAAGGAAAAGTGTAAGTATCGATGAATCTAGTGAAAGGAGAAGTGTGAGCATTGATAAATCTAGTGAAAGGAAAAGTGAATAAATTTGAGGATTAAAGGGATTGAATGATCCAAAATGGATCATTTGGCATATGTCTTGGTACTTTCTTAGTGGAAAAATTGGAGGAATTGGCTTACATAGTCCATTTTAGGGGCAAGTCCCAGTTTGGTGATTTGAGGTCTGAAACCTTCTAGATCTAATTTGGGGCATCAAATGAGATTTTTTGGGGTCAAAATTTTGCAAGCATGGCTCATATCCCCTCGATGTTGTTCTACAGACCAAAATCTTTCCAAGCTTGCAAAAACACCTCAATCGAAGTTCATATGAAAATCACCTCAATCGGATTTCATATGAAAATCACCTCAATCAAAGTTCATATGTGGAAGATATGTCTCTCACGAGTTGACCTACCTTATTGACCACCATGGTACTGAATGAATGCCACAACATCCCCCATTACTCGCACATATGAGGTTAGTCATGAGTGGACTTTCAAGAAGATTCTAGAGGGTCTAAAACTCTAACACTGATTAAGAGTTGAGGCATGCAAAAACCCTAACCCTAACCCTAGATTTCTATTAGGCTATATTAAATATTGGGCCACTAGGAAGGGAAGGGGTTCAATTCTTTTGGTATTGTTATTGCTCCATAGTTGAGTAGAACATCTAGGAGAGGGATAATAGAGCATAACAAAGGAGGTAGAAGATCTTGTAGTAGTCATTCGGGCCACGCTGTACATGGCAACTCCATAGTGAATGTCTCCTTTCTTTGTACTTGCATTTCTTAATTGAGAAAAAGAGAGTAGAACATAGCCATGTTCTTATACTTGGTTTCTTTCTTGTATTGGGTTTTTCGGGTCACATCTTGTGTCCATTTGTGTGGATGGTGTGTTCATTTGCTTGTTCTTTCATTTCAGTTTTAGTTATTCCCGTAAATTTGAGCACTGAGCTAGTAATACTTAATTTGAGATCGAAGACAATAAACTATACAATCAAATATTTCAGAATATTGTAAAATCTATTGTGACAAATTGTTCCAATGNTTCTCGGGTCCATGGAGTTTCTTATAGATTCCATGCCCTAAAGATTCCATCATAGGATCACGGATGTGGATGGACAACCAGGGATACTTTAAGGCTTCTCTTTGAGGAATACGTACTGTCTTTCATGGTTGCTATCATGGATATATATTTCATCATCTTCAATGGATCATAGGATTAGATCCCTCCTAATCCTTGCTTCATGTATGAGTGCATATAATCGACTCTCTCCATCTAATAGAGTCTATGCTTCCATCTACATCCTTATTGTCTTCTGCAATATATAATTGTCTCTCTTGTCTAACAGAGTCCACGCTTCCGTCTTGTTGTCATAAGTCTTTTTCCAATTTCTTCTCGATTGCTGACCTCTTTCTGTTTTTGCTTCTTCTAAGTCTCTTCATGATTGATTCGGCTTATCTTGCAATAGCATCCACATGATTTGTATTTCATCCTTTCATGTGTGTTATCTGATGATATCCATTCTTATCTTGTTGTTCTTCCATAGGTATGGTTCTTCTTGGGATACATTATCTTCCAAGAGATAGATATACAAGATATGTACAGAGACGATGCAAACAAGATATGTACAAGAAATAAGAAGAGTTTTTTTACCTTTAGAAGAAGGAGTCTCTTCCATCCTGCTTAGTCTTCTTTGTAGATTCCTTTTCTTCGACGATTGATGCTTCGTGTTTCTCCTTCCTTTTCTTTAGCTCGGGACAATGATTCTTGTAGTGACCATACTTTCAACAGTTGAAGCATTGTATTTCTGATATGTCTTTCTCTTGATTTGGCTTCCTCCTTGAACCAAACTTCCTTTTGTTCCTGAAGTTCTTGAATCTTGCTGTAAAGGCTTGATCATCGTACTTCTTTTGCGGTTTCTCTTTTTCACTGATCCTTGATTCTTCTTGAGCACAGCAAGTCCAAAGTTCTTCAAATGTCGGATA
>JZKD02S0582905.1:0-16132 GCA_000966675.3 Picea glauca | reverse complement strand
GAATGGTTGCGTTAACTTCCACCGAACCAATACTGTATTGGTTTTTACTTGCTCAAAGACCAAAGCAACTCTCTGATCCTGGAATGAATTACCCACTAGGATGGTAGGTGGGGAGGCTCCTCAAGAGTTAATGAGGGGATGGGGGCGAACTGCCCATCCCTAGAAGCTCCCAGACCTGACCATGGATGGGGGAATTCACGCCACACTCAATCTTGCAGAAAAGGCAAGAAAGGAAGTGTGGGAAAGGAGGGGGAGAACGCGCGCAACAGGGATCGCGGAAGAAAACCAGAGGAGCTCTGGAAATACAGGGAGTTCTGAACATAAGATAGGGAGAGTAACCTTCGTCCTTGACTTCCGTTGAGCTGGAAGTAGGAGACTGAATCTCAAGCATCATGGTCTAGCTCGGGGGTGGCTAGTGGTAAATCCGTTTGGAGTCACTGAGCCTACGGTTGGGTGGAAACGAGCACCCCTCTCAGCAGTCGCGTCACACCTGGTGTTTTCTGATAAGTGTGTATATCTTGTATCTTGAATTGAATATCCTGGACACATGCTCATGTTTGTACACTCATAAATGGTTTCTGTATAGAAGTGTTTGCTTGGTGTTTTGATCGGAAATAATGGATGCATGCTTATACTTATATGACCATAATCGGTTTATGTATAGAATGAATAAGTTCAGATTATGAGTTCGTTCCCTTGAGATTTGTTCCATCTACTTGACTCATGCTATGTCTTGGTTTGATTTCCCATAGGCACCTCCTCCTAGGAAGTTTCCTCACATTCCAGAGCTGGAGTGAGTTCCTTGAAAAGACTATCGTTATGGTAAACCCACGGGTTTACTTTACCTCTGTCACAGAGTCATAGCTCGACGAATTAGGGAGGCTTTTCAGTCAGGTCACTAAGCCTAGGGATAATTACCCAAGAACCCTCTGAAGGTCCCGATGACCTGGGTCTGGAAATCTTGTACAAGAAAGAGTAGTTCTCTCAGGATTCGAAGTCACGGGAGTTCGAAGCCCTGAGAGGTTGAATCTCGTGAATCAAGATCAGAAAGGATAGTGAGTCCCATTTATCGAAAGAGAATACCCCATCGTTTGGTAGACGAACGGTCAGAATCCTTTCAGAAATACCCCAGATTTGTCAAGACCGATGGATCTAGAGGAGGAGCGCAAGCGTTAATACCTCAACCCCTTCAGCCTTCACAAGTAGCAATGGGATCCAGGACCATAGATCCAAGGATCTATCGGAACTCTATGGACCGTCGGATCAGGGGAGGCTCACAATCGTTAATCTCATATATATAATTTCCTTATCGGGAATTCAGGGATAGGAGTTTCGAAAGGTAAGGAAACTCTCTGCTATGGATTTTCGCCAGTCGCGAAATCCCAGTATACGAAACCCCGAATCGATTTAGCGTGAATAGGTTTCAATCTTTCGGCACCTGGGAAACCCAAGGGCAAGACCCCTCGTCTTCGCCAGTCGTGAAATCTCGGTACACGAAACCCCGAATCAGTTTAGCGTGAATAGGTTTCGGCGTTTCGACGTTCGGGAAACCCTATGGCAATACCCCTCGTCTTCGCCAGTCGTGAAATCCCGGTACACAAAACCCCGAATCGGTTTAGCGTGAATAGGTTTCGACGTTTCGGCACCCGAGAAACCCAAGGGCAAGACCCCTCGTCTTCGTCAGTCGCAAAATCTAGATGCGCTCTGTGGATGAGCCCTAGGTCACTGGACAGGGTCTTGTGGTAGGAAGGAGGAGTCCCGAAAGAATCTCGATCGCCCATTTGTAGGGACGTGTGGCAAAGATCTAAAGCCACCAGGGTTCTGGACATCAGAGGAATAGGAGTGAAGATATTGCCAAAAATCCCGAAAGGTAGAATGTCGAGATTTAATCCGGGCCGTTGATCAAATCGATGATTTGGACCATAGATCCGGATGATACCGGGATTTCGGGTTCTAGGGATTCGAAATGGAAAGGAGGAACTCTTGCATCACGATTCCCCGAATCGCGAAACCCCGAAAGAATTTAGAGGAATAGCACCAGGTCATAGGACCGGTTGTATGAAAAGCGACCCAAGGGAGGAGCTAAGGATCTGTTAGACCCTTTCAGGTTTCGACATTTCAAAAGACAAAGAATAGGGGAATGCTTGCATCGCGATTCTCCGAATCGTGAAAGTCGAAAGCACCTTTTTGGTAAGGCATGTGGTCATAGCCAACGATCACATGGATGAGGATAAGGGAAGGGATGGTCTATGCTAGGCCCCATAGAAATTCAGGGATTCTGTCCCTCGAAGAAAAGACAAAAGAAAAAGAAAATATTAGTTGTCGTAGTGGGTGTGTGACATGTGAGAACATCATTTCTTAATTGCATGTAGTATGACCAACATTTCCTTTAAGTTGGTTGCTTTCAAAGGCACATGCCCTTCCTTCTTGCATTAAAACTGCACCAATGTCATGGCCTGAGGCATCACACTCTAGAATTATTTTTTTTGTGAAGTCATGTGTGAGTAGGACAAGAGTTGAACACATAGCCTCCTTAAGTTTTTCAAAAGTTTTGGTTGCTTCTTGAGTCTAAGAAAATGCTTCATTCTTTAATAATGCTATTAGAGATGTCTCCATTTGACCATAGCTCTTAACAAACTTGCAATAATAGCATATCAATCCTAAGAATCCTCCAAGCTTCTTCAAGGTTTTAGGAATTGTTCAATCCCTCATAGTTTTAATTTTGTTAGGGTACACGTTTACACCTTCATGAGATACAATATGACACATATATTCCACTTCTTGAACCCCAAAGGCACACTTGGAAGGATTTGCATAAAGTTGCTACTCTTCCAAAAGTTGTAATACTCCGTCAACATTTTGTACATGCTCTTACAAAGATTTGTTGTAGATTAATATGTCATAAAAAAATACTAACACAAATTTTCTAAGGAGGGGTTTGAAAACAAAATTCACCAAGATTTGAAATGTTGAAGGTGCATTGGTAAGTCCAAATGGCATAACCAAAAACTCATAATGACCTTGATGTGTTCTAAAGGTTGATTTGGGAATTTCTTCCTGCCTCATTCTGATTTGATGATATCCCGAACGAAGATCCAAATTATTAAAGAAAATTGCTCCATGTAATTCATCTAATAATTCATTAGTGACAAGAATAAGAAACTTATCTTTGGTGGTCATTTTKTTGAGTTGTTTATAATATGGAMACATACGCAATGAAATATCCTTCTTCGTAACCATCACTACTAGTGAAGAGAATGAACTTTGGCTAGGTTGAATGATGATCACATCTAACATTTCTTKGATCATACACTCTATCTCACTCTTTTGTGCATATGGATACCTGTAAGGCCTAATGTTAGGTGGTACACTTTCTGGTTGCAAATGAATMACATGATCATGATCTTGAGCAAGAGGAAGACCCTTAGGAATCTATTCAAATACCTTGGAATGGTTGTTGATAACTATTTGGAGATCCAYTGGAGTAGAGGATATAGATGTTTGAACATCTAGTGAGCACAATTATGTAATTACACCATGAYGTCCCTTTTTGAGTAATTTTTTYATGCTATTAGAGATTASMACCTTAGAGGGTTTCCCTTGGATACCTTTAAGCTCAATTTCCTTTCCTTTTGAGGAAAATATTATGAAAGGATCTTGAAAATTAAGGGTCACTATTCCCAATTATTGTAACCATTGAACCCCTAACACAACATCAACACCACCCATTTGGATGAAAATCATGGGACTATCCAATAAATACGCCCCCATATTGAGCTTAATACTATGTAACTTTCTAGAACAATTTATGGTACCTCCATTTGCAATCATTACTTGAAACTCTAGTGCTGGAAATACAAAGCAATTGAGATCTTTTGCTAATTTGTAATTGATGAAGTTATGGGTTCTACCAGAATCAATCAACATTGTTACTTTTTTCTTTTTGATGTATCCTTGTATCTTAAGGGTTTGTCGAGTATCGATGCCGGCCAATGCATAACAGGATATCATTGGAGTAGTCTCTTCTAGATATAGATCTTGTGATCGTTCCAATTCTTGATCTTCTTCCTCTTCATAGTCTATGTAGAATAATTTCTTCTCACTGCAATTATTCCTCTTATTGTACTTGGTGTCATAATTGAAACATAGTTCCTTTTCTCTTCTTTCATCCATTTTCTAAGGTGTCAAAATTGTTGGTTGAGTGAGGTTAGGAGAGGGAACATGATGCTCTCTATAGTTTCTAGTGGCCACTCTTCTAGTAGCCATATTTTTCTTTCCCACTTTCATTGCCATACTAAAATCTTGCTATAGGGATTTAGGTTCAAAAAGATGCACCTCATGTTGAATGTTCTCCTTTAAAGTGCCCATAAAGAGATCTAACAAATTATCCTTAGGAATTTTATTTACCTTGAGATTGAGCTTTTGGAATTGTTGAATGTGCTATGTAATTAGACATTTTTGCTTTAGATTTATCAATTGACTAAAGAATGTATTTCTCTTAATATCCCCATAATGTGATATCAATTGATTCGTAAAAATGGACCAAGAGATAATATAAATATTTTTTCTTTCATAAATCCATTGATATCAAACAAACTTATCATTTTCCAAATACAAGGATGGAATAGGTTCCTGTTGTAAGATTGACACATGGTGTAGATCAAAGAATTACTCCATCTAGAATATCCATGTTATAGGATCTTTACCATCAAACTTCCTTATATCGATCTTTGGAATGAACTAGTTCCTTGGTGTTGCATTGTCACCACAATGATGTGGATCTTGAAGTGATGAATAATCATGATTCTGGGACTCAATCTTTATTTCCTTTATATTTTGATGACTTGTTTCCTTTTGATATCTTCTTTAGGGAGTATCTCATCTAGAGCATGTAATATCATGAAAGACATGAAATTTTGCAATTCTAACATATTTTCCATATGATCCTGATTTTCACCCATATTCTTTTCTATGTCTTTCCTATTTTCATCCATCATATTTTCCACCTCACCCATCTTATTTTCCACCCCATCCATCTTCTTTTCCACCTTTCCAATTTGGTGAAAGATTTCTTCTCTTTCTTCTTGAGTCATGCTTGAACTCTCTGGAGATTTAGTTGGTGAAATAAATTTTGGAGGAATATTTGGAGCCGTGTGAGAAAAACAAATTCTCTTATTTTTTCTCTTTATCACAAATTTTGAATAACAAAAAATAGATCTTCCAATCAAGAGTTATGCCAATTGTAAGTATAATTTGGAGTATATTTGGATGGCTAACCTTTGTCCTGATATATCTATGAACTTTGAACCCTTCCAAGTATAAAATTTCAGCTTGTACTTTGATATGACTTCTTGAACTCCTGAAAATTTCATAGTCTAAACCTTCACTGATAAAAAGTTATAGCACAAATACCAAAATGACTTGTTAAAGACTAATTCCAGGATTAGTAAAAATCCCCAACTTCCAAAAGATATATCTCACAAATTATAGTGATTCAATTTCTGAATTTTTTTATGCAGGTAATTCACTATGTCTCTTCAAGATTTTAAAAAATTTAGAGTCTTAAACTTCACCCAAATGTGTTTATAGCGAAAAACTTGAGACTAATTTAAGGACTAGTCACAAACTCTAAATTCCACAGAAGATATCTCAAAAAATGTAATGAAAATGATTTTGAAATTTTTACCACCTATTATTTCCCATCTTTCCTCAATATCCTAAAAAATTTCATTGTCTAAAATTGCCTAGAAAAATGTTTTTAGAAAAAATCCCAAGATGACTTGGTTAAAATTGATTTCAGGATGAGTCAAAAACCCTATCTTCCATAGACTATACATCCAAAAGTATAATGAACCAGAACCTGAAGTTTTTATTAGAAGTACTTGGATATGTCTCATGAGTAAAGTCAAACTTTCAATGTCTATAGTATCCCAGAAAAAAAAGTTATAGTGAAATGGAAAGATGACTCATTTAAAGAAGCAAACCCTAAGATCGATGCTTTGATATCAAATGTTATGAACCAACACCTTGAAAAGTAGGTGAGATAAGAAAATATTTTAAGTAGTATAAGAGAGTAAAGGAAGGAGAGTATAGAAATGAAAAACAATTCTAAGCATGGAAGAGTATAAGAGAGTGGTAGAGAGTGAAAATAAAACTAAGTATAGAAGAGTGGTAGGGTAAATGAAGAGTATACAGGAAAAATGTGAAAATAAAATTAAGTATGGGAGATGGATCAGATGCATGGAGAGAGAGATATGGAGTGATACTTAGAATATTTTTGGATTATGGAATATGGAGAGGGTATGAGTGAAATATTCTAAGTACAGAGAAGGGGATGAGAGTAAGAGACAAGTAACAATAAATGAAACCAAGTATGGGAGAGAGTCTCGTAAGTAATAGAGTATAAAAATGATTTCCAAGACTTGGAAAATGTAGTATTCCCAAGACTAAGAGAGGAAATCGTCTATGATGCACATGGAAGAAGTGCTCTTTGTGTGGTTGGACAAAAACCTAAATATCTTGAGCATACATACTCAATTTTTTTATCCTAAAAATGTGTGACGAAGCTGAGACCGAGGGCTACACCATGAACTTATAATCATTCAAAATTTCCTTCTTAATATTTATTATTATTATTATTATTATTCCAAGAGCGAGAAATCAAGGTGATCGAAGTTTTTGATCAACAACTGGCTCCAACTGTGGGACAATGACCTGACGCCAACCTTCCCCACTCCTCGGAGAACGATCGCTCTTCACTAGGACCTTCTCTGACTTTGGCCCGAAGAGCGTGAATGCTCTTCTAATTCCCTCTCGGGAATCCTCTACCCACAACAACTCCTTACTGATCTCCCTTATCTAATCGGGAAATCGGAATTCACTATTTCGCGAATTCTGCAGTCACACCCCTTATGCCTTGCGATTCCCCGAATCCCGACGCAGTTCAATCGCTGACTTTCTTCCCCTTTCTATCGGAGTTCTCGCTATCGGAGAATCGCTACTTGAGATGTCAACAAATTGAAACTCCAATCTCCGAATCTTGATGTGACGATTTTCCGAGAGACGTGTGGACTTGACTTTTCCACCTTCTATCCTTCTATCGGAATTTCGAAACTCGCGGCGTCGCGAGTCCTGATGTCGACGGACTCGAGACTTACCTTTTCCCTACCCCCGATACGATGCCACCTGTACTCCACCAGCACCTGTGGTCCCACACTGCCACGTCACCGTCGGGATATCGTGGATCGCAAATCCAACATACAAGCGTTCTCTGTCGTCGAGAACCCCGATTTCTTGGGGTCTCTTGAAACGCGTCCCACGAAATCGACGGTTCAAAGCCTTTTCGGAGTATCGCTCCTCGCAATATCGCCACTCCTGCTACACCAACTTGGTGTTCCAACTCACGATATGCCGATATGCGACGTCAAGTGTGATCTGACAGTCCCCGAGACTCCAGACCAACGGCTCTAATTCCTCCTGAGCTTCAAACCTTTACCACCCTGTTCACAAACCTTCAACTTTCCCTGCTAGCTTTCTCATCCCATTTTGTCTATGTCGTTCCTCGATGGACTCGAAGACCTATCTCTCCCGAGCTTCCTTACGGCTCCTGGGTCCTTTGAAAGAATTCTTTGTACGCACTCCTTGCGGGAATCTTCGACAACATTCGAATGTTGAAGCTTTGACTCTGCGCACCCCTGCAGCAGAAATATCAATTCCTTTTGCTCTGAATCACAATCCTGAGTCTTCATCCAGCCTCCACACACCTTGCACGGCTCCAGTGCCAAATATGCACTTCTGAGATGAACGATGACAATAGCTTTCTCTAATTGAACCCTGCAGTCACGCACTCCTTGCGGACAAATTCAACTGCACTCTTTGCAGGAATCTCTTGGTTCAATTAGAGAAACAATTGAAACTCATTCACGTTCCTTCTCAAACTTCTATTCGACCATGAAGCCACATACAAAACATATAAAAGCAAGTGTATTACAGAAAGCAAACATTTATGAGCATAACATCATAAATACACAGAGAATAACACAAACCATGGGATTGAATCAAAGCTCTTTCTATTAATTCAATATCTGTACATGGTGGTTCTACCTACAGTTTCTTTGCCTGCTCTTCTCTTCTGAATGCTTCTGAAATGAATAATGCTACAATGTACAAAGGAGGGTGTCTATATCCGTTTTCCCTCTCGGACTCTAAAGCTATCAAATCTACAATTAAATTCCTATCTACTAGCATTAAATCTATTAAATGCCTTCCTATCTACTAAGGACGAGAGCTTAAAGGCTCAAGGTCCCCTTTACAATACAAGTGCACTTATTTATAAATGACTTCATTAAAGAGCGGCACAACGACTCCCAAAGTATTTCAAAAAGTGTGTTGGCGTTGTTCAGCTATTTTCTGCTTGATGTGTTGGCTCGCTTGTCTTGGGCGATGCTCCTGCATCATACTCCTCAGATTGAAAACTTTCATGGGCTCCTGCCCATGAGCTCCTGCACAGTCTGTCCATGCTTCTGTATCACTGCTTCATTTTCCCAGCTAGCATCTTCGACTGGGTGATTCTTCCATTTCACCAGGTACTCGAAGTACTGCTTTCGTCTAGTCTTTTTTCCCACTCGTTTGTCCAGTATGCACTCCATCTGCGGCTTCTCTGCAACTGGTAATTGCTTCTGCCACTGGACCACTGGTTCCTCTGTTCCAGTTTCTGCTTCTCCATCCCTTTATGGGTATAAATCCGAAACATTAAAAATCGGAGATATCCTGATGCCATCCGGCAATTCGATTTCATAAGCATTATCTCCGAACTTCTTCAGGACTCTGCACGACCCGATTTTCTTCATATTTAGCTTGTTGTATGTTCCCCTTGGGAACCTTTCTTTCCTCAGATGTGCCAGAACTAGATCACCAACTTCAAACTAAAGTTGTCTCTTCCGCTGATCTGCTCTGCGCTTGTACTCTTGATTTGAATCTATCAGTCGCTGCTTCACCTTGCTGTGAAGTTCTTTCATCGCTTTAGCGAATTCTTCAACGCTAGCACTGCTAGTTGCAGCCTATTCTGACTCTTTGAGTTCAGAAACTCCCCTCGGTTGTGTCCCATACACAATTTGGAATGGACTTTTTCCGGTACTCCGATTCAGTGAATCATTATACGCAAACTCCGCCTGTGGCAATATGTTGTCCCAGCTACCATGGTGCTCTGTCACCAGGCTTCTTAGCAAGTCTCCAAGACTTCTGTTGACCACTTCTGTCTGTTCGTCTGTCTGCGGATGGTAAGCTGAACTAAACGCTAAGTTTGTCCCTAGATTCTTCCATAGCGTCCTCCAAAAATGACCTATGAATTTGGTGTCCCTGTCCGAGACTATGCTTCTTGGCAATCCATGAAGTCTAACAACCTCTTTGAAAAACAAGTTTGCGATGTGGGTCGCATCACTGGTCTTCTGACACAGAATAAAATGTGCCATCTTCAAAAACTGGTCTACCACCACAAAGATGGAATCAACCCCTCTCTGCGTCCTCGACAAACCCAATACAAAATCCATGCTTATCGCCTCCCATGGTCTCTCGGGTATGGGTAATTGTTGATAAAGACCTGCATTTTGTTTTCGGCCCTTCGAATGCTGACAAATTCTGCACCTGTCAACAAATCTTTTAACATCTGCTCGCATGCCTGGCCAAAAATATGATTCGCTCAACTTCGCGAATGTCTTATCGTGGCCACAGTGCCCTGCTAATCCACCGTTGTGTTTCTCCTTTAGCAGGTTCTCCCTCATGGAGCAATTCAGAATGCACAATTGATTGCCTCTGAACAGCAATCCCTCCTGGATCATGTAGTCTATCCATGGGCTCCGATCTCTAAGAACTGGATTCTCAGCTACCTCATATGCCTCTGCAAAATCTGCATCACCTGTATACATGTCCTTAAGGTTTTCAAAACCCAAGGTTTTGACTCGGAACTCCTGCAACAGCAAACATTTCCTGCTTAAAGCATCAGCCACTTTGTTAGCAGTCCCCAAAATGTGTTTAATCACAAACGTGAAATTCTGCATATACTCTACCCATTTTGCATGCTTCTGATTCAACTTCTCTTGTTGGCTCACAAACTGCAATGCATGATTATCGTTGTATAATACAAATTCCTTTGGGATCAAGTAATGCCTCCACTTCTTCAATGCCTGTATGATGGCATAAAACTCTTTATCATACGTGGAGTATTTCAGCTTTGCTTCATCCAGCTTCTCGCTGAAATATGCAATTGGCCTGTCCTCCTGACTCAAGACCGCTCCTATGGCATATTCGCTTGCGTCACATTTCACCTGAAATGTCTTCTTGAAGTCCGGCAACACCAACACTGGTTGCTCTGTGATCTTCCGCTTCAATAGATTGAAGCTCTTCTTAGCCTCTGTTGTCCAATGAAAAGTTTTGTGTCGCTTCTTCACTGTGTCCATCATCGCTGCGCTAATTCCACTGAAGTTCCTAATGAATTTTTTGTAGAAACTAGCCAGTCCATGGAAACTTCTCACCTCGAAAACATTTCTCGGTGATGGCCAATTCTTGATCACTTCCACCTTTTCTGGATCCATTTTCAACTCATTCGTTGAAATAACAAAACCCAAATAAATGAGCTTTGTCTTCATAAATGAGGACTTCTTCATATTGATCAACAACTTCTCCTGCTGTAGCTTCCTCATTACAATGGCCAAATGTTTCAAATGTTCAGCCTTTGTCTTACTGTAGATCAATATATCATCCAGATATACGACTACAAATTTCCCAATGAATTCCTTTAGAACTTCATTCATCAGCCTCATGAATGTGCTTGGCGCGTTTGTCAAGCCAAACGGCATGACCGGCCATTCATACAAACCTTCGTTTGTCTTGAATGTTGTTTTCCATTCATCACCTTCTCTCATGCGAATCTGGTGATATCCGCTCTTGAGATCAATCTTCGAAAAATAATTTGCCCCGCTTAGGCAATCCATCAGATCATCCATTCTCGACAGTGGAAATCTGTACTTGATGGTAATTTTGTTTATCGCTCTGGAGTCTGTACACATCCTCCAGCCTCCATCCTTCTTCAAACTAAGAACTGTTGGAACAACACACAGACTCAGGCTTTCCCTGACCAGTCCTTTGTCCAATAAATCCTAGACCTGTTTTTTGACCTCCTCATTTTCCTGTGGCGTCAGTCTATACGCAACTTTATTCGGCAAACTGGCTCCTGGTATGAGGTCTATATGATGGCTTATGCTTCTCATCGGTGGCAACGAACGACGTAATTCATCCATGATGAGGTCAGCGAACTCTCCCAACAGTTCCTGAATCTCTTCTGGTAAGTCGTCCACTCTTGTGCTAGTCAGGACAATCCTCGGTTTCCTGACCACAAAGAATTGTGGATCTTCCTTCTTCTCCATCTCTGTGAGAAGTTCCTTCCCAATCATGAGAAGTATTTTGTTGCTTACTTCCAGTTTCGCCTCCTTATCTTGTATCGGAAATAACATATGTGTCCTCCCATCCTTCTCCAGGGTATATGTGTTCATCCTCCCATCATGAACAACATTTATGTCATATTGCCATGGTCTACCCAGCAATAGATGACATACATCCATGGGAATAACATCACACATAATTTTATCATTATACCCACCTATTTTGAATTCAACTAAACATTGTTTAGTGACACTCACCTGATGTCCCTTTTGTAGCCATGAAACCTTGTATGGACTCGGGTGATCAATCGTATCCAGCTCTAGCTTTTCTACCATCTCGGTCGAAACGAGATTATCTGTGCTCCCGCTGTCCACAATGACCTTGCATTTCCTGTCTTTGGTCTTGCAAGCTATCCTAAAAAGTCAACTCCTTTGAGTTGTATCCTCCACCTCTTTCTCAGGTGTTAATAGAACTTTATGCATCCCAAGCGATCTTCCGCTTTCTGCATCTTCATTCTCAGCATCACGCTTCTGCGCTTCAGTGATGTGAGCTTCTCCGCTATCCTTCTTCTTCTCTGGACACTCAAATGACTTGTGCCCATTCTTTCCACATGTAAAACATGTGATTACTCCTCCTCTTCCTCTACCTCGACCTCTAGTACGAGGAAGTGTGTTTGCATCAGCATAATCTCCCCGCTGATCATTTTGTTGTCTCCTCGACTCAGCATATTGTTGTCTTTGTTGTGAGGTTCCACCTCTCTCAATCTTACCCTGAGGTTTCTTCCATTCCTCCTTGGGATTTTGGTATTTCTCTTGGGCAAATGTCTTGCCTCTGGGCTGACTTCGGCCTCGCCCTCGCTGACCTTGCTTACGACTCAGCTTCTCCTCGGATTTCAAAGCCATCTGATAAGCATCCTCAATTGTTCTGATGGTGACCATGCTTAACTCATCATGAATGTCATATCTCAACCCATTCAGGTATCTGGCTACCTTCTCATCATCGCTCTCTCGATGAACTGCTTTGATGTTGAGCTTGTAAAACTCCTCGGTATACTCTTTTACCGTCATCAACTTTTGTCTCAGGTTCTGCATTTGCCTGAACAGAGTGATTTGGTAATCCCTAGGGATGAACTTCGCCTTCATCTTCACGATCATCTGGTCCCAACTTTTGATTTTTTGTTTGCCTTTGGAACATCTATCTGCCTGTAGCTCGTCCCACCATAATGCGGCATGTCCCTTCAATCGGGTGACAACATTTCTGACTTTCTTGTCCTCTTCGATCTCCTCATAATCGAAGTAGGTGTCAAGAGCTCGGATCCAGTCCAATAGCTCTTCTGCATCCAGACTCCCTTCATAGACTTGAATGTCCATCTTTGCCTTCGCACCCATTCTGGCAATGGATTTGATCAACCGCTCGGTTGATGCATCTTATGTTGTGACTTCTTCTGCATGTCCAGCTTCCTCTTTAACTTCGGAATCACTAAGATCCCCTGCACCAACTCCGCGTCTTTGTGTTGTCTCCATCTCCTCGAGTCTTGCTCGGAAATCTCGCATTTGTCTTTCCATCTCTGGATTCCCTGTTGGCCTACCTCTTCTTCGTGCATCCCTGTCCTTCGGACCAGGTGATTGCCTTTCTCTCCTGGGTGGCATGATAAATCCCTCTTCTCTGCTTCAGAAAGCAAAGACGTTCTAGCTCTGATACCAAAATGACGCCAACCTTCCACACTCCTCGGAGAACGATCGCTCTTCACCAGGACCTTCTCTAACTTTGGCCCGAAGAGCGTGAATTCTCTTCTAATTCCCTCTCAGGAATCCTCTACCCACAACAACTCCTTACTGATCTCCCTTATCTAATCGGGAAATCGGAATTCGCTATTTCGCGAATTCTGTAGTCACGCCCCTTATGCCTTGCGATTCTCCGAATCCCGATGCGGGTCAATCACTGAATTTCTTCCCCTTTCTATCGAAGTTCTCGCTATCGGAGAATCGCTACTCGCGATGTCAACAAATTGAAACTCCAATCTCCAAATCTCGATGTGTCGATTTTCCGAGACACATGTGGACTTGAATTTTCCACCTTCTATCCTTCTATCGGAATTTCGGAACTCGCGGGGTCGCGAGTCCTGGTGTCGACGGACTCAAGATTTACCTTTTCTCGACCCTCGATACGATGCCACCTGTACTCCACCAGCACCTGTGGTCCCACACTGCCACGTCACTGTCGGGATATCGCGGATCGCGAATCCAACATACAAGCGTTCTCTGTCGTCGAGAACCCCGATTCTCTGAACACCGATTTCTTGGGGTCTCTTGACACGCGTCCCACGAAATCGACGGTTCAGAGCCTTTTCGGAGTATCTCTCCTCGCAATATCACCACTCCCGCTACACCAACTTGGTGTTCCAACTCACGATATGTCAATATGCGACGTCAAGTGTGATCTGACGGTCCCCGAGACTCCAGACCAACGACTCTAATTCCTCCTGAGCTTCAAACCTTTACCACCCTGTTCACAAACCTGCAAATTTCCCTCCTAGCTTTCTAAGCCCATTTTGTCTATGTCGTTCCTCGACGGAATCGAAGACCTATCTCTCCCGAGCTTCCTTACGGCTCCTGGGTCCTTCGAAATAATTCTTTGTACGCACTCCTTGCGGGAATCTTCGACAACATCTGAATGTTGAAGCTTTGACTCTGCGCACCCCTGCAACAGAAATCTCAATTTCTTTTGCTCTGAATCGCAATCCTGAGTCTTCATCCAGCCTGCGCACGCCTTGCACGGCTCCGGTGCCAAATCTGCACTTCTGAGATGAACGGTGACAATAGCTTTCTCTAATTGAACCCTGCAATCACACACTCCTTGCGGACAAATTCAACTGCACTCCTTGCAGGAATCTCTTGGTTCAATTAGAGAAACAATTGAAACTCATTCACGTTCCTTCTCAGACTTCTATTCGACCATGAAGCCACATACACAACATATAAAAGCAAGTGTATTACAGAAAGCAAACATTTATGAGCATAACATCATAAATACACAGAGAATAACACAAACCATGGGATTGAATCAAAGCTTTTTCTATTAATTCAATATCTGTACATGGTGGTTCTGCCTACAGTTTCTCTGCCTTCTCTTCTCTTATGAATGCTTCTGAATTGAATAATGCTACAATGTACAAAGGAGGGTGTCTATATCCGTTTTCCCTCTCGGACTCTAAAGCTATCAAATCTACAATTAAATTCCTATCTACTAGCATTAAATCTATTAAATGCCTTCCTATCTACTAAGGACAAGAGCTTAAAGGCTCAAGGTCCCCTTTACAATACAAGTGCGCTTCTTTATAAATGACTTCATTAAAGAGCGACGCAACGACTCCCAAAGTATTTCAAAATGTGTGCTGGCGCTATCCAGTTGTTTTCCGCTCGATGTGTTGGCTTGCTTGTCTTGGGCGATTTTCCTGCATCATAACCCCTTGTGGATTGTTGAGAATCCAAAATCGTGGTCAAATGCTTTCTTTATTAGGCTGTTGAGTCATATTCAAAATAAATTCTTGTAATTTTTGTCCATTGGGCCATGAAGTCATCTTCAAGCTCCATCTAATAATTTCTTTATTGTGCAAAATTTTGACTAAAGAAACAAACTATGTACAAACAAGATCTACTTACCCTATCCTACTCAGAGGAAAGAGACACTTTTCAAGTGTAAGTAGATTTTCAATGGAGCCATTCAAGCATCCATCTGATTTGTGGAATGAACTCCAGAACTGGGAAACATATCGAGGCTAGTACCAAAGAGTCGAGGGCATGTACAAAGTGTGATGAGGAAAAACTAAGCCATATGTAACCAAAATATGATTGCATTGCTTGAACAACAATGCTTTGGAACCATGATTCAATGTAATAAGTTCTTAGTTGCTCAATAATGTTGCTATCTTTGGTTGGATGAGGAGTTTCCAATTTGAAAATACTTTTATTTTTCTCCTTATTACTGACCACATCCAAGATTAACAAAGTTACTACTTAATGAGAACTGTGACCTCAAAACGAGAACTCTAGCCCTTAAAACCCATATTTTTGCATAAAAAACATGAAAATCAACCCCCAAATCAAAAATTGGTGCTACTGGTAGGACCATTTTTTATAACTGGGTCAAAATTACAATTTTTTTCAAGCATGGGCTTAAAAGATCAAATGGTTGCTAAAAAAACATGAAAATCAACCCCCAAATCAAAAAGTGGTGCTACCGGTAGCACCATTTTTTTGTAACCGGGTCAAAATTACAACTTTTTTCAAGCATGGGCTAAAATAATCAAATGGTTGCTCAAAAAAACTTTAAAATCAACCCCCAAATCAAAAAGTGGTGCTATCGGTAGCACCAGTTTTTCTAACCGGGTAAAAATTACAACATTTTTCAAGCATGGCCTTAAAACATAAAATAATTCCTTAGAAAAACCTTAAAATCAAAACCTAAATAAAATCGTGGTGCTACCTAAAGCAAAACATTTTTTCTAAACGTTAAAATTGTGGCTAATTACGACCTAATTGAAACTATGTCCTTGACAACAAATCCCTACACAAATAAAAAACCAAAAATTGGATCCTAAATGGTCACTTGAAAATTTATCTACTAACTTTTTTTTCTTCTTCTTAAATTTACATTAAAAAATAAATAAAGAGAAAGGAGAAAATGTTCACAAATA
>JZKD02S0582894.1:0-16132 GCA_000966675.3 Picea glauca | reverse complement strand
GTGATAGAATTGTGTACTAAATGCAATTGTTGAATGTGTTTTGTAAGTACATGCATATATATTATTGCATGGAAATAATTGTTACTAACAGTTGAAATGTTGTTAACTCATGAAGCTGAGGACATTTCAGGAGTTGCTAGACATTGCAACAAGAAAGTTGCAAGTCAAGTAGTCACATGAATACTGACTACAGAAAATTCATGTTCAAAAAAAGAAGTAATGAACTTAAAGATATTAATTAAGAACAAGCATATGCATAGAATGATGAGTCATTCTATTTTATTAAATTGTTTGGTAATTATGATTGAATTGCTAGGTGCAGACAATTCTAAGTTCACTGCATATGGTTTTGTACATATTGCAATTGAATTATGATGTACAGGAAATACTGACAATTTGTTGGCAGTATGCAAGATAAAGCCTTGCAGGAAAATGGTATGCAGTTTGATGCTTGTGGAAAACCACAAGGAAGGTTGCAATCCTAATATGGCAACAACCAAGAAGAATTATGAAATAGAATTTCATGTTTTGGGGAAAAGTTGAATTCCCTTTTTGAACCAAGTTTGAGTTCCTAAATGAATTCTTTTATGTTCTCTCATGATAACTGCATGTGTGTGATGCAGATGAGACAATATTGGCTAAACTGAGAATGTTGGAAGAAGAACTACTGATAGAGACATTGAAGCCCTTTAATGGAGGACCTTGGTGAGAGGCTCTGGTAGTGGGTTGGCGCTCTCCTTGCGTGTGAAAGCCTTGGCAAGATGGATCGTTGACGGACTGTGTAGCAATGAAAGGATACCTGAGCCTGGAAGGGTGAGTTCAAAAAGGAAAAGGCAACTCAGAAATGCTTATGGCATGGTAGCTGCCATAAGGAGGGTGTTTCAAATGGTACAGTGAGTTGGATTCTTCTTGAAACAGCTCTATAGAGTAGAGCAAATGAATTCCAGCTGCAGTGTGAACACCAGAATTGGCGCTGGAAAGTAGAGCACCAGGTGGATAATAGGCTTCCAATAGCTAAAGCTTGGAGCTTTTTGAAGAAATTTTTTTTAATTATATATGTATAAACAAGTTGCAATGAGGACAGTGCAAAAATAAGGGGAGGGGATCGTAATATCCCCCAACAGAGCCCCAGTTATAATTATGAATTGTAAATGCTGTTCCAGAGTTTGTACTTAAGGCTTAGAAAGTATAGTGTCTAGGCATCCGAAAGTGAGTAAAGGATAAAAAGGGGGAGAAACCAACCTTCGGAAAAGAAAGCTAAGACTGATTTCTAAGTTGTCTTTGCCTAGCTTCCCAAAGTTCTTGGATGGCTATATCCCGTTCAATTGCAGCCCATGAACGTTCGAGTTCTACCCGGGTGGTGGTTGTTTTAAGTATAGTGTCGAAAAGGTTTAAAGCGATGCTGGTTTGATCAGACAATCCGAGTTCAATATTAGGTTGTCTTGTTACAGGAACAGTCATAGAGGAACAGGAAAAATTAAAGGAGAGTTCAAGGTTGTTGATGTTGTCTCAATTTGATCGTATAAAAGAGAACTTTTTAAATCCGATATCAAAGATAGAATGCAAACCAAAGGCCTTTTCCCGTAACTGAGTTATCTTTTAAATAAATTGTGTGTAAAATGTGAGAAAAACATTTAGCTGTCTATAATGCGAGGCTCCTATCAAGGGAGAATCTCACCCTGTAAACAGAAGAAGAAAAAGATAAGAAGAAATCTGACGAAGCATAAAATATGAAGATCTAAAAAGTTCACAGGTCTTGTCCCTACTGATAGTCGATACAGAGGAAAAACTGGGAACGATTAGACAACTAAAATTGATCACCACAGTAGTAGTTGTACTAAATCATAGCTAAACATTCATCAGACGCACAAATGCGAAATGGAAATTAAGACAAAATAACAGAGAAAAAACTTATAACTCAGTCTTCACGGAATCAGGAAACTTCGGATTGCTTTGTATTAATTTTTACAGGAAAAAGTTTCTATTACAATCGACCAAGAAAGGTCCAGCCTTTTTTCTTTCTTCAAAGTGCATATTTATACAAATTTCTATACGCTAGAATCTCAATCGTTCCAGAAGTTTTCAGTTACAAAATAGGAGATTAAGCGTTTCAATTCTTTGTCTTTGTCCTCTTTCGCGCAGATGGAGCACCTTCCTTTCTTTGCTCTTCGGGTTCTAAAAAATAGAACAGGCAGCCATCTGTCGTTATTTGGTACTGGAAACCTGCCCCATTGCCTACCCAGTGCAAGTGACGCACCTCTCCATCAACTGAGCTATCAACCTGGAAATCTCTACTTGGCTATTTGCCTCAAAAGTGTAACAATCTTTCGCTAATTGTGGCAACTTTCCTCCTACATGTCAGTCTTCGGAGATGATAGAACATCACTGTACACTTGGTCTTATTAGCCATTTATCCACTTGGACTATATCTGTCTGGGTTACCTGTGATATTTCAGCCTGCTCTCTTTCTTCGTTCTCCTTGATATTGAGCAGGTGCTTGGCTATATCGATCTGGCCCAGTGTCCCAGTGTTGTTTTCACTATCAAGACCCAACAAACTTTCATCTATCAAACTGAAAGTTTCTTCACAAGAGTTTCTTACCTCTTTAGCTCGTTCTCTGCCTTCTGATATATCACGCTCCCATGCTTTCAGCAGGATGTTACCTCTGGTTTGCTCTAGGATGGAGAGCTTGGAACTACTGCCCATTCCCTTTTTCGTCGTGGCTATGACAGCCTCTTGGAAAGCAACCCAAGCTGCCCCAGCTTCTCTTTCTCTCAAAGAGATGTCTTCCAATACTCAATCAATGATTTGGCAGTGGTTTTGAATGGTTTCCACTTTAGCAAGTAAATCTTGTTGAGCTGCCGACACTCTTTTTCGGATTTCTATGGCTTGGGATTGGAATATCCCGATATCTATCACCTGGCTTTCGGCGAAGTTTAATTTGGCCTGTAACTGCCCTATCAATTCTCCTTGCCGGCTTATCTGTGATTGGCTGGTCTGGGCCACCTGTTGTGTTTGTTCGAGATCGGATTTAAGCCGCTCGATTTCCTTTTGATCTGCTGCTCTAGCTTGCTCTATACCTGTGTTCGCCTGATCTCTGGCAATTGTTTCTGCTGTAGCCAGCTTGTCCTCCAAAGTTTTGATCAAGTGGTTTTTCCGCTTCAACTGTTCTTTTAGGGACCCGACAGAATATTGGTTGGCTATAGCAAAAGCCACCAACGTCCCTGCTATCTAAGTTGCAAATTCCTCTTTTTTCATGGCTTTTCCATCGGCTAGGATTTTGAATCTCTTGATTACCGTGCCCGGTTCCCAATAAAGATCTTGCTTCACAACAGCCTTTCTCTTCTTATCGAAGAAAAATTCGTTCGGAGGCAATTCTTCCACAGTAATTGGGTGTTAGTTCTTCGCCGAAAATCCATCCTGCGTCTGGGATTCCCTTTGTGGATTGTAGGGGAGTGACAGAAACGATGGGACTGCTAATTTCCTTGGATGATTTCTTTGGGGTAACGATCGTGGCTGGCCTGCTTGAAGGATTTGGGATTTCGGGTCCCTGGTTTGCTTTTTCTTCTCCCGATTTTCCTCCTGGTCAGGTCCTGAATCCTTGGAACCCTTGGCATCTATTTGTTGTACATCTGCAGCCGGTGAGTTCTTACCCTATAAGACTGGGGGAAGGCAGCTCCGCCGGTGTTCCTGAAATTTGAAGAAATCGGCCATCTCCTCGGGCGACAGGGCTTGTATCCGACTCAAGACCTCGGCATAGGATCTCGCGCCTCGGAAAATGTCATCATGAGGTGAATGCTCATGTTCATATCTTTTTAGGCCACAATTTGCCAGGTGATTGCCCACGACCTTGTGTGGGTCATGCTTCTTAAACTCAATATTGACCAATCTAATATCCTCCAATGCTGCAGCCTCGGCTTTGGCGTGTCCGAAATCTAATAAAGAATATGTGTTAAAATGAATGGGGAAGGGCGGCCATACCTTCTTTGAAAAACCTTTGAGCTCTTTGCTTATGCCACCGATCACGGTTTGCCTAGCGATTTCGCGACAAACCAGCCTATCTGGTATGAATAGTGGTAGTGCATATGGGGGAACAGAGGCGCCGAAAACCCTGATGTATGAAAACTNGTTCACTGCATATGGTTTTGTACATATTGCAATTGAATTATGATGTACAGGAAATACTGACAATTTGTTGGCAGTATGCAAGATGAAGCCTTGCAGGAAAATGGTATGCAGTTTGATGCTGGTGGAAAAACACAATGAAGGTTGCAATCCTAATATGGCAACAACCAAGAAGAATTATGAAATAGAATTTCATGTTTTGGGGAAAAGTTGAATTCCCTTTTTGAACTAAGTTTGAGTTCCTAAATGAATTCTTTTATGTTCTCTCATGATAACTGCATGTGTGTGATGCAGATGAGACAATATTGGCTAAACTGAGAATGTTGGAAGAAGAACTATTGATAGAGACATTGAAGCCCTTTAATGGAGGACCTTGGTGAGAGGCTCTGGTAGTGGGTTGGCGCTCTCCTTGCGTGTGAAAGCCTTGGCAAGATGGATCATTGACGGACTGTGTAGCAATGAAAGGATACCTGAGCCTAGAAGGGTGAGTTCAAAAAGGAAGAGGCAACTCAGAAATGCTTATGGCATGGTAGTTGCCATAAGGAGGGTGTGTCAAATGGTACAGTGAGTTGGATTCTTCTTGAAACAACTCTATAGAGTAGAGCAAACGAATTCCAACTGCAGTGTGAACACCAAAATTGGCGCTGGAAAGTAGAGCACCAGGTGGATAATAGGCTTCCAATAGCTAAAGCTTGGAGCTTTTTGAAGAATTTTTTTTGAATTATATATGTATAAACAAGTTGCACTGAGGACAGTGCAAAAATAAGGGGAGGGGATCGTAATATCCCCCAGCAGAGCCCCAGTTATAATTATGAATTGTAAATGTTGTTCCAGAGTCTGTACTTAAGGCTTAGAAAGTATAGTGTCTAGGCATCCGAAAGTGAGTAAAGGATAAAAAGGGGGAGAAACCAACCTTCAGAAAAGAAAGCTAAGGCTGATTTCTAAGTTGTCTTTGCCTAGCTTCCCAAAGTTCCTGGATGGCTATATCCCGTTCAATTGCAGCCCATGAACGTTTGAGTTCTACCCGGGTGGTGGTTGTTTTAAGTATAGTGTCGAAAAGGTTTAAAGCGATGATGGTTTGATCAGACAATCCGGGTTCAATATTAGGCTGTCTTGTTACAGGAACAGTCATAGAGGAACAGGAAAAATTAAAGGAGAGTTCAAGGTTGTTGATGCTGTCTCAATTTGATCGTATAAAAGAGAACTTTTTAAATCCGATATCAAAGATAGAATGCAAACCAAAGACCTTTTCCCGTAACTGAGTTATCTTTTAAATAAATTGTGTGTGAAATGTGAGAAAAACATTTAGTTGTCTATAATGCGAGGCTCCTATCAAGGGAGAATCTCACCCTGTAAACAGAAGAAGAAAAAGATAAGAAGAAATCTGACGAAGCATAAAATATGAAGATTTAAAAAGTTCACAGGTCTTGTCCCTGCTGATAGCCGATACAGAGGAAAAACTGGGAACGATTAGACGACTAAAATTGATCACCACAGTAGTAGTTGTACTAAATCATAGCTAAACATTCATCAGACGCACAAATGCGAAATGGAAATTAAGACAAGATAACATAGAAAAAACTTATAACTCAGTCTTCACGGAATCAGGAATCTTCGAATTGCTTTGTATTAATTTTTACAGGAAAAAGTTTCTATTACAATCGACCAAGAAAGGTCCAGCCTTTTTTCTTTCTTCAAAGTGCATATTTATACAAATTTATATACGCTAGAATCTCAATCATTCTAGAAGTTTTCGGTTACAAAATAGGAGATTAAGCGTTTCAACTTTCAATTCTTTGTCTTTGTCCTCTTTCGCGCGGATGGAGCACCTTCCTTTCTTTGCTCTTCGAGTTCTAAAAAATAGAACAGGCAGCCATCTGTCATTATTTGGTACCAGAAACCTGCCCCATCGCCTGCCCAGTGCAAGTGACGCACCTCTCCATCAACTGAGCTATCAACCTAGAAGGCTCTGCTTGGCTATTTGCCTCAAAAGTGTAACAATCTTTCACTAATTGTGGCAACTTTCCTCCTACCTGTCGGTCTTCGGAGATGATAGAACATCATTGTACACTTGGTCTTATTAGCCATTTATCCACTTGGACTATATCTGTCTGGGTTACCTGTGATATTTCAGCCTGCTCTCTTTCTTCGTTCTACTTGATATTGAGCAGGTGCTTGGCTATATCGATCTGGCCCAGTGTCCCAGTGTTGTTTTCACTATCAAGACCCAACAAACTTTCATCTATCAAACTGAAAGTTTCTTCACAAGAGTTTCTTACCTCTTTAGCTCGTTCTCTGCCTTCTGATATATCACGCTCCCATGCTTTCAGCAGGATGTTACCTCTGGTTTGCTCTAGGATGGAGAGCTTGGAACTACTGCCCATTCCCTTTTTCGTCGTGGCTATGACAGCCTCTTGGAAAGCAACCCAAGCTGCCCCAGCTTCTCTTTCTCTCAAAGAGATGTCTTCCAATACTCAATCAATGATTTGGCAGTGGTTTTGAATGGTTTCCACTTTAGCAAGTAAATCTTGTTGAGCTGCCGACACTCTTTTTCGGATTTCTATGGCTTGGGATTGGAATATCCCGATATCTATCACCTGGCTTTCGGCGAAGTTTAATTTGGCCTGTAACTGCCCTATCAATTCTCCTTGCCGGCTTATCTGTGATTGGCTGGTCTGGGCCACCTGTTGTGTTTGTTCGAGATCGGATTTAAGCCGCTCGATTTCCTTTTGATCTGCTGCTCTAGCTTGCTCTATACCTGTGTTCGCCTGATCTCTGGCAATTGTTTCTGCTGTAGCCAGCTTGTCCTCCAAAGTTTTGATCAAGTGGTTTTTCCGCTTCAACTGTTCTTTTAGGGACCCGACAGAATATTGGTTGGCTATAGCAAAAGCCACCAACGTCCCTGCTATCTAAGTTGCAAATTCCTCTTTTTTCATGGCTTTTCCATCGGCTAGGATTTTGAATCTCTTGATTACCGTGCCCGGTTCCCAATAAAGATCTTGCTTCACAACAGCCTTTCTCTTCTTATCGAAGAAAAATTCGTTCGGAGGCAATTCTTCCACAGTAATTGGGTGTTAGTTCTTCGCCGAAAATCCATCCTGCGTCTGGGATTCCCTTTGTGGATTGTAGGGGAGTGACAGAAACGATGGGACTGCTAATTTCCTTGGATGATTTCTTTGGGGTAACGATCGTGGCTGGCCTGCTTGAAGGATTTGGGATTTCGGGTCCCTGGTTTGCTTTTTCTTCTCCCGATTTTCCTCCTGGTCAGGTCCTGAATCCTTGGAACCCTTGGCATCTATTTGTTGTACATCTGCAGCCGGTGAGTTCTTACCCTATAAGACTGGGGGAAGGCAGCTCCGCCGGTGTTCCTGAAATTTGAAGAAATCGGCCATCTCCTCGGGCGACAGGGCTTGTATCCGACTCAAGACCTCGGCATAGGATCTCGCGCCTCGGAAAATGTCATCATGAGGTGAATGCTCATGTTCATATCTTTTTAGGCCACAATTTGCCAGGTGATTGCCCACGACCTTGTGTGGGTCATGCTTCTTAAACTCAATATTGACCAATCTAATATCCTCCAATGCTGCAGCCTCGGCTTTGGCGTGTCCGAAATCTAATAAAGAATATGTGTTAAAATGAATGGGGAAGGGCGGCCATACCTTCTTTGAAAAACCTTTGAGCTCTTTGCTTATGCCACCGATCACGGTTTGCCTAGCGATTTCGCGACAAACCAGCCTATCTGGTATGAATAGTGGTAGTGCATATGGGGGAACAGAGGCGCCGAAAACCCTGATGTATGAAAACTCCGCCTCTACGTACCAGTCGGCCACGCTGCTCAAGTTGGTGGCGATGATATCTGAAATCCTGGGCGGTGGGTTACCGAAGATGGAGACATGCATTGGTACCATTACCCAATTGAATATTTTGTATATGAATTATGTGGCCCTATCCTCCCAAAGTTTTGAGTGGTAGACATGGATAGGCTCAGCCTCAGATGGAGTCCAGCTCCAACTCATTAGAGGGAAAGGCATGAAACAAACAGCATCCATGGTGTAGGCGGACATAAAAAATGAAGCGGCTTTCCCATTCGCCTTCTGCGTCCGATATTCGATAATACGATTGGTTAGACTATCTGACAACAGTTTGGCCCAGTCGAAGGAACAACCTTCAGCGACTGTATGAATCAGAGGCACCCATGGGAGGAAAAAGTGTGTGGTGTCCTCCTTCCCATACAACCTACAGGTCATCATTGCTATATATCTGAACTGTGGCTCCAAGGAAGAGATCGAATAAATTCCGTTACTATCTGCCCTGAATTTCGCAGGGTGCGAGACCCAATCCTTGATCAGATCAGACAAGTTTCTGTCGTATTGCTCACATTCCTTCTACTTGAAACCTTCTAGAAATTCTGCATTGTACGCGAAATTTGGTGTAGGTGACAGTTGATACATTGTCTGCAAATGTTCTGGTCGAAAAGTCCCAATTGTCACCTTCTGCTCACTGATAACGGTACTGGTCGGGATATCCACATGGTCTAGCGCCCATCTGATCATATCATAATAGGGAAGGAGCCGTGGCCTTGCCGCTATTTTATGCATCTCCGCTTGAACGATGATTTTGTATTTGGTGGCCAAGTCGTCCTTCTCATTATCGCTAGAATCATCTAAGCAGTCCACCAAATCGGACTGAAGAATGTCTGAGACGTATGACTAGGTTTTGACGGTATCAATACTTCGAGGTGAAGTATCGGAAACAGCATCTGAGCCTTGCCCTAGACTCTCAGCAATTGCCTTGGACGCTTTTCGTGGAGCCATGATAAGGGATTCTTTACTTAGCTTTCCTGTAGTAAAAATGTGGATACAGACAAAAGTTAACCTGATGCAAAAAAGATTCTTTGCGCAAGATAGAAATGAAATTTGAAACAATGAGAGAAATAACTCTTTATCTTGACTATTTAAAACCCCGATGTCCTTGTGAACAGAACGGTCAAATCGTTTTTAGAGAAAGATTTAGCAGTAAAAGCAATATCCTAACCTGTCACTTCGCTGTATTTCAAATAAATGCCACAAATTTTTTGACGGGTCGTGACACAAATCTGCGCAAACATTTAAAATTAACCCGTAGACGGTGCGTGTTAAAGTTTGTATTAATGCATTAATTAATCTGGCTTAGCTCCTCTAATTAAGTTTGCTTTAATCTTTTAATCTTCTTTTTTTGGCGTTCGCCGTATCGGGAGATTTCACTCATACCCTTCGAGCCCTTAAAACCCGGGATCGCGATGATGCGATCTAGTCAAACCAAAACGTAATCCAAATTAGCTGCTTAATTAATATCGCGACTTCGCAACTCGGGGCTACGAAGGTATAGTTTCTTGGAAGAGCGAATGCCAAGTCGCGAAACCCCGACAGTGTTTAACTATGGTTTAAANCTTGATATTGAGCAGGTGCTTGGCTATATCGATCTGGCCCAGTGTCCCAGTGTTGTTTTCACTATCAAGACCCAACAAACTTTCATCTATCAAACTGAAAGTTTCTTCACAAGAGTTTCTTACCTCTTTAGCTCGTTCTCTGCCTTCTGATATATCACGCTCCCATGCTTTCAGCAGGATGTTACCTCTGGTTTGCTCTAGGATGGAGAGCTTGGAACTACTGCCCATTCCCTTTTTCGTCGTGGCTATGACAGCCTCTTGGAAAGCAACCCAAGCTGCCCCAGCTTCTCTTTCTCTCAAAGAGATGTCTTCCAATACTCAATCAATGATTTGGCAGTGGTTTTGAATGGTTTCCACTTTAGCAAGTAAATCTTGTTGAGCTGCCGACACTCTTTTTCGGATTTCTATGGCTTGGGATTGGAATATCCCGATATCTATCACCTGGCTTTCGGCGAAGTTTAATTTGGCCTGTAACTGCCCTATCAATTCTCCTTGCCGGCTTATCTGTGATTGGCTGGTCTGGGCCACCTGTTGTGTTTGTTCGAGATCGGATTTAAGCCGCTCGATTTCCTTTTGATCTGCTGCTCTAGCTTGCTCTATACCTGTGTTCGCCTGATCTCTGGCAATTGTTTCTGCTGTAGCCAGCTTGTCCTCCAAAGTTTTGATCAAGTGGTTTTTCCGCTTCAACTGTTCTTTTAGGGACCCGACAGAATATTGGTTGGCTATAGCAAAAGCCACCAACGTCCCTGCTATCTAAGTTGCAAATTCCTCTTTTTTCATGGCTTTTCCATCGGCTAGGATTTTGAATCTCTTGATTACCGTGCCCGGTTCCCAATAAAGATCTTGCTTCACAACAGCCTTTCTCTTCTTATCGAAGAAAAATTCGTTCGGAGGCAATTCTTCCACAGTAATTGGGTGTTAGTTCTTCGCCGAAAATCCATCCTGCGTCTGGGATTCCCTTTGTGGATTGTAGGGGAGTGACAGAAACGATGGGACTGCTAATTTCCTTGGATGATTTCTTTGGGGTAACGATCGTGGCTGGCCTGCTTGAAGGATTTGGGATTTCGGGTCCCTGGTTTGCTTTTTCTTCTCCCGATTTTCCTCCTGGTCAGGTCCTGAATCCTTGGAACCCTTGGCATCTATTTGTTGTACATCTGCAGCCGGTGAGTTCTTACCCTATAAGACTGGGGGAAGGCAGCTCCGCCGGTGTTCCTGAAATTTGAAGAAATCGGCCATCTCCTCGGGCGACAGGGCTTGTATCCGACTCAAGACCTCGGCATAGGATCTCGCGCCTCGGAAAATGTCATCATGAGGTGAATGCTCATGTTCATATCTTTTTAGGCCACAATTTGCCAGGTGATTGCCCACGACCTTGTGTGGGTCATGCTTCTTAAACTCAATATTGACCAATCTAATATCCTCCAATGCTGCAGCCTCGGCTTTGGCGTGTCCGAAATCTAATAAAGAATATGTGTTAAAATGAATGGGGAAGGGCGGCCATACCTTCTTTGAAAAACCTTTGAGCTCTTTGCTTATGCCACCGATCACGGTTTGCCTAGCGATTTCGCGACAAACCAGCCTATCTGGTATGAATAGTGGTAGTGCATATGGGGGAACAGAGGCGCCGAAAACCCTGATGTATGAAAACTACGCCTTTACGTACCAGTCGGCCACGCTACTCAAGTTGGTGGCGATGCTATCTGAAATCCTGGGCGGTGGGTTACCGAAGATGGAGACATGCATTGGTACCATTACCCAATTGAAAATTTCGTATATGAATTATGTGGCCCTATCCTCCCAAAGTTTTGAGTGGTAGACATGGATAGGCTCAGCCTCAGATGGAGTCCAGCTCCAGCTCAATAGAGGGAAAGGCATGAAACAAACAGCATCCATGGTGTAGGCGGACATAAAAAATGAAGCGGCCTTCCCATTCGCCTTCTGCGTCTGATATTCGATAATACGATTGATTAGACTATCTGACAACAGTTTGACCCAGTCGAAGGAACAACCTTCAGCGACTATATGAATCAGAGGCACCCACGGGAGGAAAAAGTGTGCGGTGTCCTCCTTCCCATACAACCTACAGGTCATCATTGCTATATATCTTAACTGTGGCTCCAAGGAATAGATCGAATAAATTCCGTTACTATCTTCCCTGAATTTCGCAGGGTGCGAGACCCAATCCTTGATCAGATCAAACAAGTTTCTGTCGTATTGCTCGCATTCCTTCTGCTTGAAACCTTCCAGAAATTCTGCATGGTACGCAAAATTTGGTGTAGGTGACAGTTGATACATTGTCTGCAAATGTTCTGGTCAAAAAGTCTCAATTGTCACCTTCTGCTCGCTGATAATGGTCCTGGTCGGAATATCCACATGGTCTAGCGCCCATCTGATCATATCATAATAGGGAAGGAGCCATGGCCTTGCCGCTATTTTATGCATCTCCGCTTGAACGATGATTTTGTATTTGGTGGCCAAGTCGTCCTTCTCATTATCGTTGGAATCATCTAAGCAGTCCACCAAATCGGACTGAAGAATGTCTGAGACGTATGACCAGGTTTTGACGGTATCAATACTTCGGGGTGAAGTATCGGAAACAGCATCTGAGCCTTGCCCTGGACTCTCAGCAATTGCCTTGGACGCTTTTCGTGGAGCCATGATAAGGGATTCTTTACTTAGTTTTCCTGTAGTAAAAATGTGGATACGGACAGAAGTTAGCCTGATGCAAAAAAGCTTCTTTGCGCAAGATAGAAATGAAATT
The DNA here is from genome assembly GCA_000966675.3 of Picea glauca. Taxonomy (NCBI): domain Eukaryota; kingdom Viridiplantae; phylum Streptophyta; class Pinopsida; order Pinales; family Pinaceae; genus Picea; species Picea glauca. The sequence goes on along the minus strand of JZKD02S0582894.1, from coordinate 3,818 downwards.
TGAAACAATGAGAGAAATAACTCTTTATCTTGACTATTTAAAACCCCGGTGTCCTTGTGAACAGAACGGTCAAATCGTTTTTAAAGAAAGATTTAGCAGTAAAAGCAATATCCTAACCTGTCACTTCGTCGTATTTCAAATAAATGCCACAAATTTTTTGACAGGTCGTGACACAAATCCGCGCAAACATTTAAAATTAACCCGTAGACGATGCGTGTTAAAGTTTGTATTAATGCATTAATTAATCTGGCTTAGCTCCTCTAATTAAGTTTGCTTTAATCTTTTAATCTTCTTTTTTCGGCGTTCGCCGTATCGAGAGATTTCACTCATACCCTTCGAGCCCTTAAAACCCGAGATCGCGATGATGCGATCTAGTCAAACCAAAACGTAATCCAAATTAACTGCTTAATTAATATCGCGACTTCGCGACTCAAGGCTACGAAGGTATAGTTTCTTGGAAGAACGAATGTCGAGTCGCGAAACCCCGACAGTGTTTAACTACGGTTTAAAGCGACTCACCCTTGACACTAACCCGGGTAACTTTTGAAACTATCTCGCGACTTGGCCTATCGAAGTTATGACAGTAAGGTTTTTGGGGAGAGCGATCGCCAAGACGCGAAACCCCGACAACACTTAACTAGGGTTTAAGGAACTTTACTCTCGGTGTTAACCTGGGTAAGCTTTCAAGGTCGTTTCGCGACTTCGCGCATCGGGGCTTGGAAACCGTGTGACTTGTAACTCCCGAAGCGCGATATCCCGAGGTATATAAAAGTGAAAATCTCGCTTAACGGTTAAAAGGCAGTGACTTAGGAGTATAACGGCCATCGCCACTTCGCATGTCGGGACTACTGAGGTTTTCAGTGGGTAAAGGTCACGAATTAAAAGACAGCTTAAAAGCCAACCTTTGATTTTAAGAATCACATTTAAACCAGTTAAAAAAGGCGGCTCCAATAGTAAACATGTTTGTTAGGCTGGTGAGCCGAGTTATAATAAGCTAGGAGGCTTATGTGATGATTAGGCCAGAGAGCCTAGGATGCTAAGGCCAGGAGCCTAATTTCTATATATATAATTATGCAGATCATTAATAAAAATTATACATCATTGCGTATAGACCGACCACGAAGAAAGAGTGATGGGGGACTAAGCTCCACTAGGTAGGGAAAGGGATGGGACTGAGAGGCTAGGAAGAGGGGCTAAGTTAGAGGGCTTAACCCAAGGGAATATTATAATATATTCCTGAAAATGAAAATACTAAAGTGGGGAAAATAAACCCAGTTATCTTAAGTTCCTTGAAAGGGAACAAGTGCTAAATGGAGTGCATGCAGCTCTAGGAAGACAGGTGTCGACCTGGGTGCATGCAGTTAAAGCTGGAAAGTCGACGTTGGGGGGGGGGGGGGCTCGCTTCCCATTCTCCCATCCCTCGCCTACCTCGTTTGGCCTCCATAGTCAACCTCTGCATCTTTCACGCACCTCTGAAACCAGTAACCCATGAAGTTGCCCTGTGTTTTCCTATGAAGCACAACGTATTTGTACTTGCCAGAGCCGTGTCGTGCCTTATCGAAGTGTGGTTGTTGCTATCCCCTTAGCTAATTTGGGCCTTGCTATTGTCCTCACTTGCTGGAATGTAGTTGAAATTGGTTGAAGAAGCGTGTTGTCAGGCCCGTGGTTGAAGAGGCAGGTTGTCAGGCCTGTGAGCAGCTCTCTCCAGGTGAGAGACTTTGTTGGGAAGTGATTTTCTCCTAGAGAGAGTCCAGCACCAGCTACGNGGGGGGGCTCGCTTCCCATTCTCCCATCCCTCGCCTAACTCGTTTGGCCTCCATAGTCAACCTCTGCATCTTTCACGCACCTCTGAAACCAGTAACCCATGAAGTTGACCTGTGTTTTCCTATGAAGCACAACGTATTTGTACTTGCCAGAGCCGTGTCGTGCCTTATCGAATTGTGGTTGTTGCTATCCCCTTAGCTATATTGAGCCTTGCTATTGTCCTCACTTGCTGGAATTGAGTTGAAATTGGTTGAAGAAGCGGGTTGTCAGGCCCGTGGTTGAAGAGGCAGGTTGTCAGGCCTGTGAGCAGCTCTCTCCAGGTGARAGASYTTGTTGGGAAGTGATTTTYTCCTAGAGAGAGTCCAGCACCAGCTACGGAGCTCTRAGAATTCCTGATCTTRCCTGTTGTCGAGACCCTGAAAGGGAAGTGGAGCARYCGATGGACTGTGGAACAGTGAAGGTGCATATTCCCGAGGTGGAACATGCATGTGGGGATTCGGGAATGAGAGTCCGTGAGTAGTGGGCGTAAGTAGGCTCTTGAAGAGAATCCTTCCAGTTGCTCTGTGCAGTTTTTTGTAACCTCAGCCTAGTCTAGAAATCCTTTGCCCTGGGTGGAGCTTAGTCCCAACTTGGGGGTGACCCACTACTGAGCGTGATGAGCAGCGTGGTCTAAGGTTGGGAGGTTCGTGGAAGGTCTGCACGCAGTTGGTGCTCTTCTATTAAAAGATAAGTACCACCTTTATGTTCATTTACATGTGTATTTGTACATGTGTTATAATTGATGAGTAATGCATGTATATGATGTATGTGTAGGCTTACTATTATTTCCACATTAATCTGTGTATTAGCAGAATATGTTGAATGTTTATGTTTATATATATGCACATGATAATTGTCATTTCTATGAGGTAGCATGTCCTGGCCTAGGTGGCCTAGATGTGTATGATGTTTCCACAAGAATCTTTGTGTGGCATAGCCCAGAAAGTTATGGATGGGTATGCTACTAATTGGTATCAAATTGGTATCAGAGATAAGGGCAGTGTCCGAGTGGGGGCGTTTCCTGGCCTGTTGGTGGTTGGGGATGTTACATTTGTAATACTTTTTGTGCCACATTAATATAAAGATAGCTAGCTTACCAAAAAAAAAAATCCCCAAAAAAAAATCAAAGATAAAGCACCTAAAAGCCAATTAAAACATACCAAGGAGGCACCTACAACCAATAAAGCGAGGACCAAATAATTAGGTCTATACCAAATTTGTTAGACTTGGACTCACCAAAGACTTGGCCGGTTTGTTAGACTTGGACTCACCAAAGACTTGGCTGGCATAGGGCTCAACAAAAATCAACGACTCAACAAAACTCAATTCAAGACTTAGCGAAACTTGACAAATATAAAAAAACTCAATATAGTAAATTTTGTCTGAGCTAAGTCTGGCGAGTTTGACCCAAGTCTAAGATGAGTCTTGCAAGTTTAGTCTCTGGTGAGACTAGGCAAGTCCCAAGTCTACTAGGCAAGTTTGAGTCGTGTACTTGTTTCAAACATGACTCAACCAAACTCGATGAGTCAAACAACATTGGTCTATACAAATGCAAATTGTATCCTAGTATTTACAACTAAGACACCTCAGGTTGCAATCAAGGCATCGTGACATCCTATAGCCATTTTAAATGTTGCAAACATCACTTGGGAAATTTGAACCGAACCTTAATGAGATTGGATTATACTTGGGAGATAACACCCATTAAGAAAATTAGAAGAGCCAAGGAAGTCGAGTCGAGTGAGTCTAGCTCAGTCTAGCGAGTCTAGGCAAGTCCCAAGTCTACTCAGCAACTCTAAGTTGAGTACTCATTTCAGATATGACTTGGCCAGACTCAACAAGTCAAACAACACTAGTTTATACAAAATGCAACTAATATCCTAGTATTTACAACTAAGGCACCTCAGGTTGCAATAAAGGCATCATGACATCCTATAGCCATTTGTAATGTTGCAAACATCACCTAGGAGATTGGAACCAAACCTTAATGAAGTTGGACTACATATAGGAGATAA
>JZKD02S0582872.1:0-16132 GCA_000966675.3 Picea glauca | reverse complement strand
ATAGAAGCTTTCGCTTCTAGAAGGATCTTCCTCTAGATGCTTCTCTTGATAGACATATTTAGTATAAATAAGGGTCGAGGGTATGAAAACCCTATCTTGGAGATTATTGTAACAGGGCGCTGCTCGATTGGAGGTTGCTCCCTTGAAGAGGCTTGTGAACATTGCTTTTTGAATCAAAGTTCTATTGTTGTTGTTGTTCTTATATCATTTCTGTGTTATTGTGGAGATTATGCTGGATATATTACTGTTATTCTACCATTTCTAGCATTTTATTTCTGTTCTGCATATTTATTATATTTGGTATCTTGCAAGTGGTATCAGAGCACTTTCCTTGGCAGAAATTGTGGGAGTTTTTTTCTAGGGTAGAGACGTATTCTGGCATCTTTAAGCCACAAAGATCTATCATTACTCGCATAAACCCGCGGTTGAGGGATTCATACACGTAGGAAATACAAGTGGTTCTTAAGCACACATCTATTGGCCACCCTTGTAACCCCTGTTGGTGCCCCTTCGAGTGGTAGCGCAATAGACAACACTTGTGTACGCATCGGCCTAGATTTCCTGAAGCCCTCTTTAGATAAACCTATCGGCCACTGGACTTCTATAGTGTCACTGAGAACAACACTCAGGAAGATACTCTCTAGTACCTGGGTAGTTGGGTAGTATGGCTAAGGGTACGGTCTATCCTTCTTAGTTAGTTCCCTGAGATATTGGGCCGAGTACTACTGTTGGACCCCGCACGTATATCAAAGAGATATAGCATAGGGAAAGCCCTTATCTGTAGAACCCTTGAATACCTAACTCTTGGGGGACAGAAACATAAACAAATTAAAACAAACCAGATCTATTTCCGCGCAACTGTGTTCGGGTTTCCAAGTAAATACACATTTCTTTCTGGTTAAGCATTTGGGGATTTCATCACCGCAATATTCTTCAGACCAGAGTATAACTCCGTAGGTGTAAAAAAAAAAGTCTGGAAATTTTTTCACCATTATTTGAGACCTATTCCATTGGATTCATCTCTCTACCCTTATCACATTCATCCATATCATTTTTTGGCAAAATTTTTTACCCCGCCCACCCCTTTTTAGTTCACCCATCCTCATGCCCATACCCGTAGCCAAGATCTGGAAACTCGCTTCAACACCTTGCAATTTGGTTTCCTCCAGACCCAAAAATAAGTGAAACAACTCAATGCTACTGTTGCCTCCATCGATTCATCCATCAATGCAACCATAAATACAACCATGCAGTCCTCAATGGAGGAATTCAAACAAGAACTGACCACCCAGCTTGAATCTGTCTTTGCATCCCTCTGCACCAAACTGAAGATCCCTATAGATGACCATTTCTCTGAAGCACCTCCAATACTGAAGGCGAACATTCCTCCCATTCCCATACCTTTCAAAACCAACACTTTCAACGTGACATATGCCTTCCACGGGTGGATGTGACCAAATTTGATGGCTCGGACCCCACTGGTTGGGTAACCCAAATGGAACATTATTTCTCTTTATACGGCATCACAGATGACTTGGCCAAACTCGGGTATGGTGTTCTCCATCTAGATCAAGAACGTTGGCAATGGTGGTAATGGAGAAAAACTTCCTGTCAAGGGTATATTGCTTGGACCCAATTTGTGACTGAGCTTTATGAACGCTTTGACATGGACACCAACCATTTGGGTCATTTAACAAAGTTGAAACAATCCGAAACCATCAAAGACTTCATAGCTTCCTTTGAGCACCTGGATTTTCAAACAGAGGGCATGACTGATGCTTTCTTTCGAGAGTGTTTTGTCAGTGGCCTCAAGGAGGATATTCGGGCCCATGTCCTCATGCCTCTACCCTCGACTTGGGTGGAGGCTACTAAACGAGATAAAGAAGCACAAAAGGTTGTATCATCTCAAAACCGAAAACCCTCCTTTATCCCTCTCCCCAAACCCATCACTCCCACTACTCCCTCTACCCCATTAAAGATCAAAAAATTGACCAGGGCTGAAATGGTTGAACGCCAACTCAAAGGCCTTTGTTATAATTGTGATGAAAAATATTTCCCAGGCCACAAGTGTAAGGAACAAAAGCTTTTTATGGCCATCTCTGAGGATATTTCGGAAGAGGATGTTGAAAATCCCCTTGTGTCTGAGTCACCTGAAATCACTGACATAACCCCTCCCTCAGACCCTCCCGAAGTAGAACCCATCATTTCCCTCAATGCTCTCACTAGATTTTCCGCTCCCCAAACCCTCAAGTTAATTGGTTACATCAATCATCGGAAGGTCATCATTCTGGTTGATAGTGGAAGCACCCATAATTTTATTCATTGTTTCATTTCCCAAGAAACTCGTTGCTACATCCATGCTGTCAACAATTTCCAAATCATGATTGCCAATGGTGGTTCCATGAAATGTGGAGAGCGTTGTGAAAATGTGCATCTCCAAATCGGTGACTACCACCTAAAATCCCATATGTTTTCTATNAGCTCTCCTTTCTAAACATCAAATGGTATTTTCCACTCCCCAAGGACTCCCTCCTTCCCATGGTGTTCATGATCATTCCATTCCCCTTGTACCCAGAAGCCTTCCTCCCAATATCTGTCCATATCACCACCCCTTTTCACAAAAAAATGAAATTGAGAAAATAGTCCAGGAACTCCTTAATGCAGGCATTATCCACCCTAGTACGATCCCTTACTCTTCTTCTGTAGTCATGGTCCTGAAGAAAGAAGGTTCTTGGAGAATGTGTCCTGACTTCCGTGCCCTCAACAAACTGACCATTAAAGACAAATTTCCGATTCCTGTCATTGATGACCTCCTGGATGAATTGAGTGGCGCCCAATTCTTTACTAAACTTGATCTTCGCTCGGGCTATCACTAGATATGTATGAAAGAGGCAGACATTCCCAAGATGGCCTTTCACACTCATGAGGGCCACTATGAGTTTTTGGTCATGCCCTTTGGCTTGTGTAATGCCCCCTCCACCTTCCAAAGCCTCATGAATCATGTCTTTCGTCCCTTTCTCCATCATTTTGTCTTAGTTCTCTTTGATGATATCCCCATCTATAGCAAAACCTGGCCAGACCATCTTACTATTGTGGATCAAGTTCTCCATCTCCTCTCTCAGCACCAACTTTTCTTGAAACAGTCTAAATGTGCTTTTGGTGCCTCAGAAGTAGAAAACTTGGGTCATCTGGTTGGCAAGGATGGCGTAAGGGTGGATCTAAAAAAGATTGAAGCTATGCAAGACTGGCCGCACCCAAAGACTCTCAAAAGATTGCGTGGATTTCTAGGCTTAATAGGGTATTATCATAAGTTTGTTAAGAACTACGGAAAGATTGTAGCACCTCTCACTGCTCTCCTAAAAAAGAACTCTTTCACTTGGACTCCAGCTACTGCTCAAGCTTTTAAAACCTTGAATATGGCCATCTGCACCACTCTGGTTCTGGCCCTTCCTAATTTCACAAAGACCTTTGTGTTGGATTGTGATGCCTCAAGGAAAGGAATCGACACTATCCTTATGCAAGAGGGTCAACCTTTGGCCTTCACCAGCAAGCAATTTTCTGAAAGGAATATGGGCAAACCCATTTATGAAAAGGAAATGTTGGCTATTCTGCATGTCGTTGATCTGTTGCGCCCTTATCTCTCGGGGCAACGCTTCCAAATTAAGACCGACCATCAAAGCCTCAAGTACTTTCTGTAACAACGCATTTCCTCCCAGGAACAACAAAAATGGGTGACTAAGATCTTTGTTTATGATTATGAGATCATTTACAAGAAGGGAAAAGACAATGTAGTGGAAGATGCACTATCCCAAAAATATGAAGAAGAAGGATCCCTTTTTTCCCTTTCCTTCATTGTACCCAATTGGCTCCAAGCTGTGCGCTAGGAATGGCTTCAAGATCCCAAAAGTTCGCATCTGATCCAGCAATTGCAGACCAAGGCTCCGGCTCCCCCAGGGTACTCTTAGCTTCAGGATGAGCTTTGATACAAAGGTCATTTTTATTTAAGTAAACAATCAAAGCTTAAATCCACGGTATTTTCTGAGCTTCATGCTACACCCACAACGAGGCACTTAGGGTTCACCAAAACATATGACAGGGTCAAACGTTCTTTTTTTTTGGATGGTATGAAACAGGACATCCATAATTTTGTCGCTGAATGTGAGGTGTGTCAACGCAACAAGGGAGAAACAGTCAAATCTCTGGGCACCCTACAACCGCTTCCGATTCCACCTGCTATTTGGAAGGATATCTCTATGGAATTTATTACTGGCTTACCCAAATCAGGGAATAAATCAGTCATAATGGTGGTTGTGGATCGCCTTTCCAAGTATTCTCATTTCTGTGCTCTTCAACACCCATTTACTGCATCCATGGTAGCTCAACTTTTCATGGACCAGGTCTTCAAGCTTCATGGCATGCCGCACTCTATTTTTTTCTGATCGGGACCCAACTTTCACAAGAAATTTTTGGCAAGAACTGTTTAAGCTACAGGGCACCCAATTGCATCTCAGCACAACTTATCATCCCCAGACTAATGGTCAAACGAAAGTTGTAAACAAGTGTTTGGAAACATATCTAAGGTGTTTTGCCTCTAAAAAACAATATCATTGGGCTCAATGGCTACCCCTAGCCGAATGGTGGTACAACACTTCCTACCATACAACTACTCACATGAGTCCTTTTGAAGTGGTATATGGACAGAAGCCACGTTCAGTTCTCTCAGACTTACCGGGTACCTTGAAGGTCCAGGCAGTTGACCAAACACTTATAGTTCGAGAGGATATTCTTTGTACCCTTAAAGAGAACTTGGTCATGGCACAAAATCGCATGAAGCAACAAGCAGATCAAGGTCGCTCTGAACGTCAATTTGCAGAAGGGGATTAGGTGTTTCTGTGACTGCAACCATACAAGCAAACTTCCATTAAGGCTGAGCATTGTCAAAAGCTAGCGCCCAAATTTTATGGTCCTTATACAATTTTCAAGCGTGTGGGACAAGTCGCATATCAGTTAGCTCTGCCCAGTCAGTCAAAGCTACATCCAATTTTTCATGTTTCATGCTTAAAGAAGGTGATTGGAACTAGGTGCCAAATTCAAACCAACCTTCCCGAGTTAGCTGAAGAAGGCTCCATTTGGCTACAACCAGAAGCAGTTTTGGACCAACGTGAGCATCACCTTCATTAGAGAACCATAAAGGAAGTGCTAGTCTAGTGGAAAGATACGACTCCAACAGATGCCACTTGGGAACTAGCTACCATTCTGCAGCAGTTTCCACATCTCAAGCCTTGAGGACAAGGTTGTTTTTAAGGGGGCGGACNGAAGGATCTTCCTCTAGATGCTTCTCTTGATAGACATATTTAGTATAAATAAGGGTCGAGGGTATGAAAACCCTAGCTTGGATATTATTGTAACAGAGCACTGCTCGATTGGAGGCTGCCCCCTGGAAGAGGCCTATGAACATTTCTTTCTAAATCAAAGTGCTATTCTTGATGTTGTTCTTATATCATTTCTGTGTTATTGTGGAGATTATGCTAGATATATTACTGTTATTCTGCCATTTCTAGCATTTTATTTCTTTTCTGCATATTTATTATATCTGGTATCTTGTAAGTATGCATCCACTGTCTAGTGACACACATTCATCGCCAATGGTACATAACCATGGTAGTAGTGCACAACTAGTGTCTAGTGATACATAGTCACTGCTAATGGTACACAACCACTGTAATAGCACACAACTTTGTCTAGTGATACACAATCACTCCCATATTCTCCAAGATAACATTGTGATGTTTCTCCTCTTCCAATAGTCTTATTCACACCTAACCACATCGCATGGAATAGGAAAGACTAGTATCTGGAAGTGCATTTCCCCCTTGGTCACCTCACATGACTGATCTAGGGAACCCTTGTCTAGAGGGGTTATCCAGCTGGAGGATAAACACCACACCTCCCTCTCAACGAGGGTGTAAATTATGCATCATGTCAATCTTGTCTTTGAAGTACTCATACTTCACTCTAGATAGAGGCTTGGTGAGAATGTATGTTATCTGCTCATCCTTAGATATGTATTAGACCTCCATAAATCCTCTCTGAACCATGTCTCGGATGTAATGATATTTGATCTCTATGTTCTTTGTCTTTTCATGAAAGACAAGATTCTCTGAAAGCTTCACGCAACTTTGATTGTCACAATGTATCAAATTTGGCTCCAACTATAGATCAAATATCCATGCAAGAAACTTTCGAAGCCAAATTGCTTCATGGATTGAAAAACTAGTTGTGATATACTCTACCTCTGTTGTATTGAGTGCCACTAATGTTTTCTTCCTCCGTAACCATCAGATCATACCTGATCCCAAATTGAAGAAAAAATCGGATGTGCTTTTCGATCCACTACACTCCTTGCCTAGTTAGAGTCTCTATAACCCTACGCAATAGTGGTAATATAATTCTAAATACTACTATTCTAGTTACAAAACTTACTTAGGATGAAACAATATAAAATATCAAACTTGATATGCAAACATGAATTCTAGTTGTTGTTGTCCCATTTGAGTTATTCTATATTGTATGAGACACCATCACTATTTCCTCCAACTCTTGGGCTTCCTTTGAGTGCACTAAATCTAAGATCCCTTTGGATCTATTGTCACTACTTGGATAATTGTCCTTTTTCCAAGTGTATGTCTCTTACAAACAAACTCATCTTATTTAAAACTACACCATCCAACCTTTTCTTATAATGTGATACATTACATTAATAAGAAAAAGTTAGAAATTTGACTCAGAAGGTTCAATGTCCAGGAAAATGTCAACAAGCCTAAAACCCCAAAAAATTAATTTTGACAAAAAGTCAATATGAGAAGTGCACTAGAGTAGGGCAAGTTGATTAGTGATGGAGTTTGTCCCAATCGATTTTATAATAAGTGATAAACAAGATTGACAAAGAAAATTGTGCAGCGACAAATTGCATGTGCAACGGTAGATCTCACGATCTTCCTTCCAGTGATTAGACTGTTCTAAAGGAAACCTTCTCTTATACCATGTTATATTTTCATTAGTTTCGTTAACATTATATTTACTATATAATTTTTATCTTATTTTAACATTCAATAATCATATATTGAAATATATAAGTAGTAGATAAACAATCACAAGAAGACACAAAGATTTATCCTGGGAAAACCCCAAACTAGGGAAAAACCCCAACCAACTTTTCCTAGAGATAATATTCCAATAAAACCATGAACAAGCTCTAATCACAAGAGAAAACCAACATTGAATAACCCTGATAACAAATACTTATCTCTTCTTCTTGTCAAACCCTAGCGAGGGTAGACAATTGATCAACACCATAGAAATGGCACCAAGATAACACACCACATATCTAGAACCAAGATTTGTGCATCACTAGAATTGGCACTATAGAGTTGGAACCACAGAGTTGGTAACAAAAACTGCTATTGTAACTGCTACTAAAAATACAACTTCTACTTCTACTGCAACTGCTACTACTACTACAACTGCAACTGCTTCTACAACTATTACTGCTAACTTGCAGGAAGAAACTAAGCATCACCACAAAAACTTAATGCAACTCCTCCAGAGTTAGCACACAATAAAAATCAGCAAGAGCCACCAATAATGTCCTTCCCCAAGTGGGGCACACTCTCTAAGAGAACCAGAGACCATAAATAACAAAATTGATGCAACTGCCTAGTGTGCATTGGAGAAGGAGAATTGTTTGTATGTACAAATGAACTGACCCAAACTTGTATTTATACTATTCTTGGCACCTATTCAGGGCCAAATTCTTATTCTGGGTCTTCAAATTTACTTTATTATTTTTTTGGGCTGACTTCTCTTCCTCGAAACTATATTTCTACTTTATTATTATTTCCTATCGGTCGACTTCTCTTATGTGGTCTTTTGTTTCACTTTATTCCTTTTTGGGGAGTTCTTCAATTGTTCAATGGTCTTCCTTTGATTTCTTGGAATCTTATTCTTCTCTAGGAAATGTTGTCTAGGAGGAAAATACCTTCCACAACTACCAAAACATCAACACTCCCTCTTATCTAGGGATATATCTTTCCACGATGTCTTCATATAGTAGTCCACTGACTACTCTACAATCAACTAGTAGCACACAACTACTACCATGCCATCGGTAGATCAAATCATCCACCACAATATCTATGAATATGTTGCAATCAACCAGTAGCACCCAAATACCAATAACATCCAGTAGTACACAACTCTATCCATATTTCAGTAGTATACAACTACCAACATAGTCCTCCAGATTGTGCTATGAACAAAAAGTAGCACATAGCTACTTCCAAGCAATCTGATAGTCTCCATGGAAATCAAGTAGTAGCACACAAATACTACAATTCCACCCAATGGAACACAACTGTTTTCAAGTCATAGTAGTACGCAACTATTGTCCATTGATACACAATTACCACCAGTGGCACACAACCACAATAGAAGTACACAACTACTATCCAATGATACATAATCATTGCCAATGGTACACAAACACTATAGTAGTACATAACTACTTTCCAGTGACACAAAATCACTGCCAATAGTACATAGCCATTATAGTAGCACACAACTATTGTCCGATGACACACAATCATCGCCAGTCGTACACAACCACCATAGTATCACATAGCTAATTCCCGGTGACACAAAGTCACCACTAGTGGTAGACAACCACCGTAGTAGCACACAATTGTTGTCTAGTGACCTTCAATCACTGACATAGTCCCCAAGAATACGTTGTGATGTTTCTCCTCTCCCAATAGTCTTATTTATACCTAACCACCTCACATGGAATAGGAAAGACTATTATTCAATAGTGCATTACCACCTCAATCACCTCACATGACTAATGTAGGGAACACTTAGCTAGAGGGGTTATCCGGTTGGAGGAGAAACACTACACCTCCCTCTCAATGAGGGTGGACATTCTGCATCACACCAACCTTGTCTATGAAGTACTCATACTTCACTCTATACAAAGGATTGGTGAGAACGTCTACTCTTTTCTCATCCACAGATATGTACTAGAGCTCCACATCTCCTCTCTACACCATGAATTGAATGTAATGATATTTCATATCTATGTCCTTTGACTTGTCATGAAAGACATGATTCTTTGAAATCTTCACACAACTTTTATTTTCACTATATATCAAGGTTGGCTCCAACTCTAGATCAAATATCCTTGCAAGAAACTTTTGAAGCCACACTACTTCATGACTTGAAAAACTAGTTTCGATATACTTTTCCTCTACTGTAATGAGTGTCACGGATGTTTTCTTCCTACTTAACCATGAGATCAAACCTTATCCCAAACTGAAGAAGCATCCATATGTGTTTTTCTTTCAACTGCACTCCCTGCGTAGTGAGAGTCTGTATAACCCTACACCTTCACATATCCATCCGAGACATATCTCAATACATATTCAATTGTACCATGTAGGTACCTCAACACATGTTTTTTAGTTATCCAATGTACATGTCTATTTCCAACTATGTACTGACTCAAAGTGTTCACTGCAAAGCATATATTCGGCCTGTTATTAACCAGGCACATCAAGGATCTGATCAATTAGTTGTACATCATGGGATCCACAAAATATGAATATGAATGACTCAAGAGATTCATATTTGTCATCGTAGGTGTGCTCATGGACTCGCATTCCATCATCCTGAATCTTTGTATGATCTCAATTGTATATTTTCCTTGGCTAAGGAAAATCTCATCTGACCTCTGCCACACCTCCAATCCAATGAAACAATGCATCATACCCATATGCTCAATTTCTAAATCTGAAGTGAATTCCCTTTTGCACCCATTTGTGAGCTTCTCATCTCCTATAAGAAACTGGTCATCAAGGGGAAACCATCCCCAAGTTCAGAAAAACAATTGTTTGGCATATCCTGCCTTGGGTGCCTACTTAATCCTGTACAAAGATTTATTCAATCTACCGACTTGAGACTCCTTATCACGTGTCTTGTGGCTTCTATATGTACACTTCTTCTAGCTACTGGAGCAAGTATCTTTTCATAATATTCTCCCTCTTTCTGGGAGAATATTATAGCCCCAAATCTCACTTCTGTACTTGTCTACGCTGTTATTTGTAGCATTCTTGATCTTGTAGATTCACTTGGACATCACCAATGACTTCCCTAATGGTATCGAATCCATTTTCTCTATTATATTAGTCTCACTCTGAGTTTGCATGCTCCCTCTGAAGCTTGACTCCCTCTGAGTCTATATAATATTCGAAGCCATCTGGTCCCTCTTCATGTGTTGACCTCCTCTGAAGTATGATATCATATGAATTGTCTTGGGGAGGCTTCTCCTCCCTACTGGATATTGAGGGTTGAATCCCTCTAAAATCTAGATCCTTCTAAGATGGTACTTGGTGGGGCCACCTGCCTCACCACTTGTGTAGCCATATGCTCCCCCACATGAAATGGACCATCGATTCCATATATATGTATCCTCTTTACATTCTGCAAAGTATCACTACTGACTCACTATTGGATCATGTTGGTCTCTTCTTGGTCACTGCAATGACTCTGGGTAGGCCCTTTGAGATCAATTGAACTAAAGGGAACTGTATGGTCATATTCATAGCATTCTTCTACTTAAAATCAATCTATATACGATATACTTTGTATCCCGCAAAAGTACCCTTCTTTCCAGAAGGTTTTGAATTCATCTTTTTCTCCTTCATTACATGGGTGTGCACGGTCATGTACACAAATCTATGTATGGATAGTATGTTACATGTATCAGCTAGAGACCATCTAATATGTTACCTCCTGTAACTACCATTATAGATCCCTCTCATAGCTATCACTTGTGACCTACCAGAAACAAGAGTAACAAAAATGGAAAACTACAGACAAGAATAATACTCTTATAATAAGAACAATAATAAAAACAAGATTAGGAAGAATCATCACACTATCTCCTTCTTAGATCTATCACTTTTGACCTTCCTGGAACAAGAGATAAAACAAAAATACAATAACAAGAAATAAGAAAAACACTCTTCAATACTCTTTGAGTGTTGAGACCAATCAATCCTCCATAGTAACCTGCCCGGAACAAGAAACAAGAACAACAACATCTCCATGATAACATCCATGGAATTTATCAGATAACCTGCCTGGGACAACGTAAAAAACCAAGAACATCTCCTAGAGGAGATCAATTATTTTTGTAAATAAGTGCATTATTAATATTGAACAATGAGCATTTACTTATTGATCATTGTACCAACAATATTCAAGTGTTACTAAAAAATTGATAGCAATAGGAGTAATAAAATTATAAAGATTGTTATTGTAGTTACAACACTTACTTGGGTTACAACAATATAAAGTATCAAACTTGATATGAAAACTTGAAGTCTAGCTACTTTTTTCCCATTTGAGTTGTTCTATATTGTAGGAGAGATCATCACTGCTGCCTCTTACTCTTGGGATTCCTCTGAGTGCACTAGATCTAAGATCGCTTTGGATCTACTGCCACTTCTTGGACAAATGTACTTTTTCCAAGGTACGTCTCCTTCAAACACCCTCATCTTATATACAAGTATGCCATCCATACTTTTCTTCTAATATGAGACATTACATCAATAAGAAAAAGTTAGAATCAGAGTCAGAAAGTTCAATGTCCAAGAAAATGTCAACAATCCTAAAACCCTAAAAATTCAATTTTGATGGAAAGTCAATCTCAGAAGTGCAATAGGTGCGCTAGAGTAGGGAGAGTTTATTAGTGATGGATTTTGTCCCAATCAATTTTATAATAAGTGTTCAATGATATTGACAAAGAAAATTGTGCAACAACAAATTTCATGTGCAACGACATATCTCATGATC
Source organism: Picea glauca (assembly GCA_000966675.3). Taxonomy (NCBI): domain Eukaryota; kingdom Viridiplantae; phylum Streptophyta; class Pinopsida; order Pinales; family Pinaceae; genus Picea; species Picea glauca. Next base: position 4,222 of record JZKD02S0582872.1, on the reverse strand, counting down.
TTCCTTCCAGCGATTACACTATTCTGAAGGAAACCTTCTCTGATACCAAGTTAGATTTTCATTAGTTTCGGTAACATTAGATTTTCCATGGAATTTTTATCTTCTTTTAACATTGAATGATCATATACTGAAATATATAAGCAAGAGATAAAAAAGCACCAAAAGACACAAAGATTTGGCCCGGGAAAACCCCAAACTCGAGGAAAAACCCAACCAACTTTTCTTAGAAAGAATATTCCAATACAACCATGAAAAAGATCTAATCACAAGAGAAAACCGACAATGAAGAACCCTGATAACAAATACTTATCTCTTCTTCCTTTCAAACCCTAGCAAGGTTAGGCAACTGATCAACACCATAGAACTAACACCAAGATAGTAGACCATAGAGCTGGCACCAAGATTGGCGCATCACTAGAATTAGAACCATAGATATGGAACCATAGAGCTGGTAAGTGCGACTACTAATGCTACTACAACTCATATTTCTAGATGGCATGAAGAAATTGAGAAACACCACACAACCTTAGCGCAACTCCTCTAGAGGTAGAACACAAGAGAAATCACCAAGAGCCACCAAGATCACCTTACCGAAGTGGGGCACACTCTCTAATATAATGAGAGACCAGAAATAGCAAAACTACTGCAACTATAGTTGCAACTGCCTAGTGCACACTGTAGAAGCAGAGCTATTTGTCTGTACAAATGAACTAACCCAAAATTGTATTTATACTAATATGGGTTCATGTCTGGGGCCGACTTCTTATTATGGATCTTCAAAATTTACTTTATTCTTTTTGTGGGCTGACTTCTCTTCCTAGAAATTATATTTCCACTTTATCATTATTTCATGTGGGTCGAGTTCTCTTCTGTGGTATTCTATTTCACTTTATTCTTTTTCAGGGTGTTCTTCAACTATTCAATGGTCTTCCTTTGACTTCTTGGAATGTTCTTATTCTCTAAGAAAATTTTTCCAAGAGGAAAATACCTCCCGCAACTACCAAAACATCAACAGTTTTCTCCCATGCCCCTCCATTCAATGGTGATGGAGTCCCTTGGGAGATTCCATTTCAAGCATCCTCCATCCCCCCACTTGAGGAATCAAATGTTAGTTCCTAGTCAAAGACTTCTTTTGATTACATGCTCAGCTCTAAGGTCAAAATTGGGTCTTTAGGTGATTATGGGGATGGTTTGGCCTTCGACAAGATTTTGAGGGAGAAGGGGGGAAGAAAATGGTGGTTATCTTTGGCACAAATCTAAGTGAAGAAAGATATTAGGTCTGGAAAATAGTCAACCATTGTGCAAGCCCTTAGAGTAGGGATGGCCCAGTCTAAGGTCTCCTAATGATTTCTCTCATATAAAAATCTCACGGGGTTTAGGGTTCCCACAAATCGTTATCCCTCAAAAGGATTGTGCAGTTGCATAGGTTGGATGTCTTATTTATTCAGGAAACAATGTATCCTGGAGAAAAAACGGAAGAGGTTGTTCGAGCCTGGTTAAAGGATTAGTCCTTTTGCTCATTAGATTCAGTAGGGATTTTAGGGGGTCTACTTTCAGTGTGGAGTTCGTGATTAAAGGTTTGTTCCCTTAATAAAATTACTTTTGGAATTGTGGTTGAGCTAGAAGACCAGAGATTAAATTCGAGGTTTATGGTGGTCAATGTTTACTATCCATATGTGGAAAAAATCCATTTTTGGGAGGGATTGAGCTCTTCGAGATTGTCAGAATACCTGAACGTCATTATAGGGGGAAACTTAAATTTTACCATGTCACTTCAGGAATTTTGGGGTGGTCAGCTTCGTAAGGATGCCCAAAAAGGTGTTTTTAGGCATTGAATTTCTAATAATCATTTGGTTGATGTGGAACCACCAAATCTAACTTAGACATGGCGGAATGGGTGCAAAGGGGAAAAATTGGTAGCAAAACATCTAGATAGATTCCTTATTTATGAGGACTTAATTTTAAAGCCTTGGTCTTTCTCTTCTTGGGTGTCAATTGGAGGTTTATCAGAACATATTTCAATTCTTATGAAAGTGGTAAAGAGGGAAAAAAATCCTCCTTCTCCATTGAAATTCAATGAGAATTGATCGTGGGAGGATAATTTCATAAAATTAATAAAGGAAGCTTGGATGCATTTGGAAGCAGAGAATGGGATCTCTTATATGTCTATGTTCATGCGACACCTTGAAAAAATTTATGTTGTCTCCAAATCTTGGGTGTGGCATTTTAATGAAAAATATCATTAGGCCTTGAAGGAATTGAGGAAATATCGAAGACATTGTTGGTGGATTGGTCGACAGGGTCACTATCATCATAAGATGAATAATCCCTCTGCAGATTATTGAAGAAAAATAGGGATCTACTAGCAATGGAAGAAGCAAAATGGTGTATAAAAAGCTGAGAAATATAGCTAAAGGAAGGTGAAAATAAAAAGAAATATTTTTATAGGTATGCACATCATCACAATAATATTAAATTAGTTGGTGAAATAAAAAATTAGGAGGGGGACATTATATCCTCTCACGAAGACATCACAACTATAGGTAAATATTGTTTTCATGGTATCTTTAAGGAAAGGGCATGTTTCCCCATCACTGTGATTTTAAAAGGGATTGATCTTTTCCCTCAATTAATTACAGGTGAAATGAGCAATTATTTTCAAATGGATATATATCTGAAAGTGAAATCCACAAAACCCTTTTGGCCTTCCAAAAAAGTAAAAGTCCAGGTCGAGACAACTTTACTATTGAATTGTTTTGGGTTTTTATGACTTGATAAAGGAGGATGTTCTCAAGGTGTTAAAAGAATCCCATCAATCAGGTAAAGTTTTATATTCCTTTAATAAGACCATTCTTTCCATCATTCCAAAGAAAAAAGAAGTTGCTTCTTTTGAGGACTTTCGACCAATTTCTTGCTATAATCTAATTTACAAGATTATTTCTAAGGTCATCATGAATAGGATAAAACCCATTCTTAGCAAAATTATCTCAGAGGAACAATTTGGATTCATGTTAAAAAGAAAAATTCATGATCAAGTATATCTATATCAAGAAGATTTAAATTAGATTAAGCCTCGAAAGATCCCTTGAATTGTCTTGAAACTTGACCTCTCTAAATCCTATGAAAAAGCTAGTTGGTTATTCATGAGATTAGCCTTAATTCAAATGGGTATGAATATGGATATGGTAAATTGGATAATGGAGTGTCTTAATTCAGGATATTCTGTTGTTCTTATTAATGCTTCCTCCCCTCAGTCCTTTCTCCCATCGAGAGACCTTCTCCAAGTTTTTCCCTTGTCCCTATTTATCGTATTTATTGTAGTGAAAGGATTAAGACAACTAATTCGAAATGCCAAGAGAAGTGGGATTCTCAAAGGAATAAATATTTTTTGAGTCTGAAATCTTATCTCACCTATTGTTCATTGATGACGTTAATCTCTTTGGTGCAGGTTCCCAGCAGGAATTTCAAGTCATAAAAGATATATTATCTTAATCTCTTTGGTGCAGGTTCCCAACAGGAATTTCAAGTCATAAAAGATATATTGTCTTTGTTTTGGTAAGTAACATGAATGGAAATAAATATCTCAAAGTATTCTTTGAGAGTGAATTCCTTAGAGGAGGATACTCTAGCCTCATTTTCTACGATTCAACCCTTTGCTAGATTAGATATGGATGAAGGTCTAAAATATTTGGGATTTTAATTAAAAACGAATGCATATGTGTATGAGTATTGGTTATGGTTATATAGAAAAATTCAAGATCGAATTGATTTGTGGGGTAACATATGGCTAGGTGGACAATTGATCCTAATAAAATCAATTCTATGTAGCATTTTGGTATACTCAGCCACAATTGAAAAATCCCCAAAGGAATTCTAATAAAAATTAGAAAATCACATTTCTAGTTTCTGTGGTCAGGGAAGAAGGAGGTAGATGGAATCCCCCTCATCAATTGTTCAAGATTTTCAATGCCAAAGGAATTGGGTGGTTGGGGGATCAATTTTTTTTTTTGGCATGTGCTGGCAACAAAAACATCCTGGAGGCTCATTCGTAATCAAATTCTTTTGGGAAGGGTTACGACTACAAAATGTTTGGCGAGGAAGAGGTTTGAAGAATGGTTTAGAATTCCCACGAAATCAGTGTCTAGTAGCTCGATTGGATTGAAAGAATTGGTTGATTTTTTTCCATTAATAGGTGATTAGACGATGTGGAAATTTGGAGGCG
>JZKD02S0582861.1:0-16132 GCA_000966675.3 Picea glauca | reverse complement strand
TCACGTAGATTACATCTAGCAGATATGAGGCTATGTGAAAAGAAGGTGCTTCTCCCTCCTTTGGTGACTAGGCCTGCAGTATATTGGTGCTCAATTGCAGAGATAATTTCTCCCCGGCTCTCAGGAAAGATAACGTTGCGGAGATCGCACAGAATCCAGGGCGTCGTGCAGACAGAGATCATTTGTAAAGGATTGTAGAATCGTGATTGTGCCCTTTTGATGTCGGGAGCGATCACCACCGTGGAATCAATGAGTTATGGATCGTTAGATTGGAAGGAAGATGAACGAGGATCATTAGATAAGGTGAAACCAGAGGCTAGGAGAGATTAATCCATAGTCATTAGATTGAACTTGTCGATCATCAGTCGTTGATAGAAGCCGAGCGGGAGATGAAAAAATTTGGAACTTCGTTGCTTCGGTGATTATGAGAGAAAGGAAGAAGCGTGAAAAGGATGAAGTTGTGAAGTCTCGTCGGTCCTCTGATCTAATAGAAGGCTCGGGTGAAATCTCAGTCGTTAGTTAGGCTCCCCCAACATTGACCACTTTGGGAAGTTTAACTCCGGGAGAATCAAACCCTCTTAGAACTGTTATAACCCAGAGTCTCAGAGCATCGAATTCCCATCGACCGTTAGATCAAGGGAAGGACTTCAGAAGTAATGTCGACCGTCGGATCTAAAAAGGGTGGAAGGATAACTAAGTTTCAGAGCTTCGAAAATTCTCCACTCCAACGATTACTGGAAAATGGGAAAATCCCTGAGGTGCCAAAGCCCCAAAGTGTTGAAACCACAAAGTGTAAAGCCGTCTTCGTGAAATCACGCAGGCTGTCAAATCTGGAGCAGAGAATTTGGATCATCCATTTCATGGATGACGTGTCATAGGCCATGTGGCAAGGGTGCCATGTGGGGACATGTGTCACCCATATTCAATACCTTTTGGGCCCCAAAATGTTCATTTTTTAGTGACATGTGGCACGCATGCTATGGGTACACGTCACCGTAGATGACATCAACATGTCATGTCATCTCTGGAAGTATGGCCTCTGGGGGTGTCCAACGTCTCTACCAGAGAAACTTTCGAAGACCGAAGTCACGAATTCACATAGACCATTGATCTGAGATTCCTTTAGGGCCTTTCTCAACCGTTAGATCAAGCAATGGAAGGATGGTGTAAGCACTTTGACAGTTATCACTACGGGGAAGTGGAATGACTCGAGAGTTGAAGTGTCCCAGAGTCCCGGAGCACTAAATTCCTGAAATGAATAAGGATCGTGCATCTTGATGCTTGATTAAGTCATGGTCATTGGATCAATAGTGGAAGTAAAGGGTAAGTACTTCGGTGGATATCACTCCGACGGAGTTGAAAATTCCTGGAGTCCTGGAACGTCAAAGTCCTTAATTTATTAAGATCATCCATCTCAACATTTGATTAAGTTGTGACTATCGATATCTTTGAAACCTCGATATGGGGTGGGACCTTTCAATCAATGGGATATTAAATCTAGATCGTCTGATTTGATAGTAGAGTTATTGGAAGGGCTTTGATGAAGTTTAACTCCAGGAGAATCGGAAGATTGAAAAGGGAGAATAGACGAAGGTCGAAGTCTCGAGGACTTGGTCCCAATGTTGGTCTCATGAAAAGGTAATGGGGGTCAATTCAAGGCAAAAAAGTATTCGGAAGTAACTAATCCATCATACATTGTGTTCGAGCAAGATTTTGTGTAGAAATATATAGAGGAAGGCGCTAAAGAGTGAATAGGCTCGTGGTTTCGAGTCGTGGTCACATGGAAAGTGGTTTGAAGGAAGCGCCCATGTAGAATTTGAATTGTGTATCAGCTAAAGGAGATGTGGAATTTTGGACAAGATCATGTTTAAAAACAAAAGAAAACGGGTTGAAAGTGATTTTTTTTTCGGGAATCCATAACTTTCAGCTCAGATATCGAATTGGGGTAATATTATAGTCATTGGAAAGATGATTCAGAAGAGAATAAAATGGAATTGTTATAATATGGAGAATGATAATATATTCTTCATGAATTGAGAAGAAAAAGGACATGTAGCATTATTTGGAAAAAAAATTTATATAATATGCATAATTCTAACAAAATGGTTGCTTGCACATTTTGCATAATTAAGGGGGTGTAAACATATCAGTTCAATATAAGAATGCATAGTCAATAAATGAAATAAGGAGAGGGATATTCCAACCATGATAAAGAGGCCAAAGGTCAAAATATCATTCTTGGTAATGCAGAGACAGAATCCAACGGACACAGGCCAGAGGGGAGCAAGAAACATTGATAGAGACTGTGGCAAGCCTGAAAATAGAAGTGCAGAGTTAAAAAGAAGACAATGAGAGACTAATAAGAGAACAAAATCAGATAAATTCTCAAGTGATGCAAAGATTAAATTAGTCATGAGGAAAACAAAGAATGGATCAAACTCGAAACATGAGGAAGAGGGAAGATGTCATGAAAGAAGACATGCACGCAGAAGAACTGGTTATTCAAGAAGTGCTAGCAGAACTCATATACATCACTCACCTTTCTACTCAACAAGGATATTTTATGCATCTTAAGATTCCATAAGTAGTCTAGAGGTGTCTCTTGTTAGGAACCAAAGAAGAAGACATGAAGTGGATAGTTTGCAAGGAGAGTTGAGGAAGCTTAAGACACCATCCTTTGATGGTGAAAAATAAAGGGAAGATTATGTTGAGGCATGGTTTCTTGGAATCAGGAGGTATTTTCAATTGCATAACTACTCATCAAACCTAGAAGCCAAAATTTCCACATACTATTTACGTGGGAAAGTTGCTATGTGGTGGGATCATCTGAAGCAAGTTGAGCACATTAATGAGAATATGATCACTTGGAAGCAGTTCAAGAAATATTTTCAGAAGGAGTACCTTTCAAAACACTTATATGACAAGAAAATGCGGGAGTTATTTGAACTTACGCTGAGAAGCATGACCATGGAAGAGTATGAAAATAAGTTCGTGGAGTTGCTAAAGTATGTGGGGTTTATAAAACATGAGAAGGTAAAAGTACAGAGGTTTTTAAGTGGATTTTCATCCTTCTATAAAGAGAAGATTCAATATGATGAACCCAGGACTTTGACAGATACCATCAAGAAGGCTAAGTACAAGTATGAGAAAGGCAAGGGCAGAGAATCCATGAAGAAATATTGGAAGGATAAGAAGAAGGAGAAATATGATCAGAGGAGGAAGGGATTCAAACCTCATTTCAATAGAAATAGCCCTAATAAAAATCATCAAGACCAATATGCTAAGGATGAATCCAAGAGAGAAGAATCCTTGGGAAAAAGGGGAAGACCACCAATCCAATGTTGTGGATGCAAAGAAGATCACTTGTAAAATGATTTCCCTCACATAAAGGACAAAGTGAAGACTGTGCACAACATCTAAGAGGCTACAATAGTAGAAAACAAGGGAAGAATTTATGCAGCCTTAGATGATCGACAAGCATAATACCAATCCAATATGATTGAGGTGGAAGGTTAGATCATTAATCATCCATTTGCTAATTTAATTGATTCAGGATCAATTCATTGTTACATTGATCCTAAAATAGTGTATAGATTACATTTGGAGAAAATTAAGCTTGAAAAACCAAGTTTGGTTCAACTAGCCACTGGAACCAAAAGGAGAATCCATGATATGGTCAAAGGTTGTTCCATAAGTCTTAATGGTGTGAATACTAATTTTGATCTAAATATTATACCATTGGGGTCTTATGATATTCTAATTAGAATGGATTGGTTGGACAAGCATCATGCTATCCTATATTTTCATAAAAAGACATTTACATGTCTTGATGAAGAAGGAAAATAGACTATGAAAGGAGTTCCAAGACCCATCTCTATAAGGGAGATTTTTTCCTTATAGCTAAATATATGTTTCAGAAAAGGATGTCAATTGTATGCAGCCCATGTGGAGGAGCCAGAAAAGACAAAGGGCTCAAGCCTTGAATAATTTTCGGCACTACAAGAATTTGAAGATATATTCCAAGAAATACGAGGGTTGCCACCAAAGAGGGAGATAGATTTATCTATTGATTTAGTGTGAGGAGCTTCCCCGGTATGAAAAACACATTACAGAATGAGTACACTAAAATTAAAAGAATTGCAAATGCAGTTGGAAGAATTGTTGAAGAAAGGGTACATACATCCAAGTGTTTCACCTTGGGGAGAACCAATACTATTTGTCAAAAAGAAGGATGGAACCTTGAGGTTGTGTATTGACTTTAGATAGTTGAATAAATACACTTTAAAGAACATGTACCCTCTACCCATAATTTATGACCTCTTTGATCAGCTAAGAGGGGAAAATATATTTTCAAAGATAGACTTGATATCAGGGTACCATCAGGTAAGAATCAAGGAAGAAGACATCAATAATACAAAATTTAGAACTAGGTATGGGCATTATGAATTTGTAGTGGTGCCATTTAGATTTTCCAATGCACCAGCTGTCTTTATGTGCTTAATGAATGGAATATTCAAAAATTAATTGGATAAGTTTTTGATAGTATTCCTGGACGATATAATTGTCTATTCTAAGTCAGAGGAATAGCATGAACATCACCTAAAATTGGTATTGCAATTGCTGAGGGAACATTAATTGTATGCCAAGCTTAGTAATTGTTCTTTTTACCAAGAACATATCCATTACTTGGGACACATTATTTCAGAACAAGGTATAGTTGTAGATCCAAAGAAGATTGAAGCCATTAGAGGATGGCCAGCACCTAGGAACGTTTTAGAAGTCAGATATTTTATGGGGTTAGTTGGTTACTACATAATAATTATAGCAAGGTTCTTTAAGATTGTTCATCCCATCGCTTCTTTGCAAAAGAAGGGAATTAAATTTGAATGGAAATATGAGTGTGAAGAGAAATTTAATTTGTTGAAAGAATTACTTACTAGTGCACATGTTTTAAATATTGTTGACCCAAATGAAATTTTTGTGGTATGTACAGATGCATGCAAGGAAGGACTTGGTGTAGTCCTCACTCAAAATGGCCATGTCATCAGTTATGATTCCAGAAATCTTAAAGAACACGAGAGGAATTGTGCCACACATGACTTGGAAATTGTTGTAATTGTTCACGCATTGAAGATGTGGAGGAATTATCTCATGGGGAAGATATTTGAATTAAGAACAGACCACAGTGGTCTGAAATATATTTTTGAACAGCCAACTTTGAATGCCAGGCAAACAAGATGGCTGGAATTTTTAAGTGAATATAATTTTGACATCAAGCATATCAAAGGAAAAGAAAATAAAGTTGTTGATGCACTTAGTAGAAGAGTACATCTAATGCATGTTATATTTATTAGTATGCATCAGTCGGATTTAAAGAGCATAATTTTAGATGTTGTTGTCACAGATCAACATTACCTACATGTAAAGGAAAGCTTACAACAAAAAAATGTACAACAAAAAATTAAAGAATATGAGATGAAAGAAGATGGATTACTTATGCATAAAAATAGAATTTATGTTCCTAGTTCTGGAGAAATTAGGAATTTGGTATTAAAATAAATGCATAATGTTTCATATGTCATACATCCCAGTTACTAGAAAACAATTGTTGCAGTAAGAAGCTAATTATTTTGGCCAGGAATGAAAAGAGATGTTGTTGATTACATTTCCATATGTATGGAATGTCAAATAATGAAGGTTGAGCATAAGCACCCAGCGGGTTTTCTATAGCCATTACCAATTCCAGAGAAGAAGTGGGAAGTCGTAACCATTGATTTTATAACTAAATTGCCCAGAACAACAAGAAATTATGATTCAATCATGGTCATGGTTGATAAATTGACAAAGGTTTCTCATTTTGTTCCTGTAAAAATGACTCATACAACAGCTAATATTGCAAAAATGTACATGAGGAAGATTGCTAGGTTGCATGGAATAACTAAGATAATTGTCTCAGACAGAAATACAAAGTTTACTTCAAATTTATGGAGGGGATTGTGTAAAGGATTTGGTACAAATATGAACTTTAGCACAACATACCATCCACAATCAGATGGGCAGACAGAGAGAGTCAACTGAGTAATTGAAGACATGTTGAGAATGTATGTGATGGATAAGCCATCTAAGTGGGAAGATTACTTGCACTTGGTTGAGTTTGCCTATAATAATGGGTATCAAGCTTCATTGAAAATGAGCCCATTTGAAGTGTTGTATGGTAGGAAATGCAATACTCCAGTAATTTGGGACAACCCAGTAGACAGAGTGGTACTTGGGCCAGAATTGCTCAAGGATATGGAAGACCAGATGGTTAGAATTAAGAATAATTTAAAGGAAGCTCAATATAGAAAGAAAATTCATGCAGATAAGAACAGGACAGCTAAAGAATTTAAAGTGGGGGAGCATGTGATTTAAAAGTGAATCCCAAGAAGAGTTCTTTGAATTTGTGTAGTTGTACAAAGCTAGCAACCATATTCTATGGTCCATTTGAGATATTGGACAGAATAGGGCTAGTTGCATACATGCTTTCATTTCTTGCTTCCATGAATGTGCATAATGTATTTCATGTATCTTTGCTAAAAAAAATGTGTACTTGATCCTAACCATGTTATTGATTGGCATCTTATTTAGGTAGAGACAGAAGAAAGATTTCAAGTCCAGCCAATGCGAATATTGGACAAAAAAATCAAAATGCTCCAGAATCGAGTTATAGAGCTAGTAAAAGTCCAGTGGACCTGCTACGGTCCTAAAGATGCTACTTGGGAGAATGAAGATGCCATGCGGGCAAAGTACCTGCAACTTTTTGAATAAATTTTGAATTTTTTTTTTGTTTTGTATATGCACTGAGGACAGTGCCAAAATAAGGGGGAGGGGGTGTAACACCCCGGTTTTGAGCCCCGTATCAAATAATGTGTTTTGTTAATATATGAAAGGACAGAGTGCCCAAACAATTGAAAGAGGCTAGTGTGCCTAGGAAATGTAATGTTTTGATCATTATTAATAATAAATGCATCATTGGTTGCTAGACGGACAAGGACAAGAGTTATATGGGGCTATGATTCCACAAGAGAAGGGGATTGAGGGGCTAACTATTTATTTTATATTGTATTTACCATTTTTGTTTTAATGGAGAATAACAGTTACATGAGCTTCTTGGGGGGAGACCAAGTGGTTCCTTAATTCCAACAAATACATAAACCCATCTTTGGTCTATGGTGGGGGTTGCTTCTTCTTCACTCATTCACTCACTCACTCATTGTTTGTTGTTCATTGCTCACACATTTCATTTGTTATATCTCCACTCATTCTTTCACCCACTCATCATTCCTCATTCGTGTTTGGGATTAGGGAAAGGAAAACGAACTATTGGAGAGGATCCATGGTTTTGTTGACTGTAAATATTGTTGGTGTATTGCAGACATGAATAAAGGCATGCATGTCTGAGATGCTTTGGCATGTGTTCAATTTTTCTCACAGCTGCAAATATTTAGAGTCCCAGCATGGAGATTCTTGACCAAATGCATTGGATCCCTAGAAGGAGATGGGCATCATGAGGGACTATGGGGTAGAGAAGGGGGTTCATTCTCTTGGGTTATGCAGACTGGGTAGAAAAGAGTTGGTGTACTTTGGATTGTTGTGGGTGCTGAAAATCCTATGAGAGCTTGAGTGTTGAATGGTTTGGGAAGCCGAGTGACACTCTGAAACCGTCCTTGTGGATTCATAGCCCTGGCTCAGGGGTGACATTGATGTTGAGAATTGGAACAATAGTGTCTATGGTTGGGTGGAACGTCCTTGGTCTACAGTCATTTGATGATTTATTTCATTAAAGATAAGTTCTCTTTGTTATGGTTTCATTTACATGTGTATTTATTCCATTGGGTATTTATTTATCTATTAAATCTGTATCTATAATATGCATGCTTGTTGGTTATTGTTGTGGATGACATATGTCTCATTTATTTATATTGTGGCATGAACCTTTAACTCTGCATGTGAATATTTCATGCCTATTTATTAAGTAAAGATTTGATCAGAACTCGAGATAAGTCTAGAAGCGGCCTTGAAGTAGCATGCATGGCCTATGGATGGTTGGGTACGTTACAGGTTGGGAGACATAGATGGGATGTGGGCTGCTTCATTATTGATAGAGATCCCATTTATGACATTGAAGTTATCCCTCGGGTAAAAGGAGTTGAGTGGTCATCTTCAGAGGATTGGTCTTTATGCACATATGATTTAGTTTTTTGGAAGCTCGATGATGATATGGTTACGAACTTATTATGTTCGTTTGAAGATAATTTGTCTCAATGTGCTCATGATGATTCTTAGCCATCCCTTGAGAGTTGTGATGAGTACCCTTTCGGTGACCCGAGCTTGTTATATGAAGATTTCCAGCCACTCTTGTTCTCAGATCTTGATCGTCACTAGGTCATGGCCAGTCCAGAAGAATCTAGGGCCCACACTACTAAACGAAAGTATTTTCATATTGATACTTTTGGCAGGGATTTTCAGGTAAAGAAGCAACATTTTCCAAGGCCGAGAGAAAAAAAATTCTAAAGACCTAAGGCTATGCCTTGCCCCTCTTCCTACTATTTGGAAAATCATTAGTTCTTGTTGGAATCCCTTATCTCCTCTCAACATTCATGAAGTGGTGACATTTCAAGTGAAGAAGAAGAAAAATCCCTTGCAAATGAAGAGAACATTGAAGAAAACACTATTGATTTGTTGACACTAGATCTTCCAGAAATGTGTCATATATTAAATTCCTTATGTGCCATGATCATAGAGAAATATGGTTTCAATGATGAAGAAGACTTCTATGAAACGCATCATGTTGAAGATCCACTTGAATTTTCCCTAACTTTTGTTCCTTCTACACATGAAGACAAGGAGATGGAAAAAATCAGTCATATAGATGATCCATCATCTACATACGATAGTCTCATTCAGAGATGGATCAATCAAGCTTGTGGATGTTCTTTCTAGCAAGATTTCCTCCCTCCTACCAATCTCCATGAGCTTCATTTCATTTCATGATTGTATGTTTATTTATGCTCGTGATTGTTATGTGTTTGACTTATCTTTGTTGTATTACATGATTAAGCACAAGGGGGAGATACCTTGATAAAATGATCAACTGGTTTCACTACTTACCCGACTTCACCTAACATTTCAGAACCTAATCTTCAGGGCCCCAGGTAAGTAAGTAGGTCATCTTGATTTCCTATATTTTCATATTGATTACTCATTTCATATTTCATTTTTCTCTACTTGTATATTGATTTCATGTTTAGCTTAGACTTATAAAAAAAAATGCTAAAATTTTCTTTTCTAGATTAGTTTCATTTTTGGTTTTGATGTATATGGACGAAGGATGATAGAACCACCCTAGATTTTACAATATTATGTTTCAATGTAGGCATAGGTACACTAGGAGATGTTGTGGTTCTCATGCATTCTACGGTGAGTACATGTCCCCAAGTAGGAGCCAGATGTTATCCCCAACTCCTAGGGATAACTAAGAAGATGATGTCTCGAGGCCCTTAGGTTGCAGACATGGAGTACCGAGAGACAACTTGACTAGCAATGCCCACTCGCACAGACTAAGACCCACCTCACCACCACAGTTAAAGGTTCATCACGACGATACCCACCACATCAGCTTCTCTCCGGAAGACATTGGGTCTTGATCCATGAGGTACAAGACAGGTATTATGGTGAGTATCATTTCAACATTTGAGGCATTTAAGTTTGTTTCATCTATTACTTCTTTTGATTATGTAATGTTTGCTTGAAAATTATGCACTTTGCCTTGTTTCACTTTGGTGGTTGACACTGCGCCCTAGTATGTGGGTCACCCTTAGGGACGGGTTTTCTACTGGGAGGTCCTCTTGAAATTTCATCATGCCATTCCCGACCATACTTGTCATTTTCCACACTTCATCCCCTCAGCTCCTTACCTTTTGGGATTTTCAAGTGTACTAACCCAAGAAGGGGTTGTCCCTCATTTCATGGGAAGAAGGGGGTGAAGGCCTGAAGGCTTGTAGCTGGAAAAATATAAAATCCAACCATTAACCTTCTATATGCTCACCTAGGGATCTCGAGGACAATGAAATGTTTCTCATAAGAAACTAATGGGATCCATGAAAAATAATTAATAACAAAATTCCAACAAAGGTGGAGCATGTGTGGGCACTATTTTTAATGCTTAGGTATAAGCCCCACACATGTGTTCAACTTGGGGAAGCATGATGTGACCAAGGTAGAGTCAATATGGGCACAACTTTTCATGCTTAGGTAGAAGCCCCACATTGCCTTCAACCTAGAAACATCTTAAAAATAATACAAGGAAATAAATGGGCTTGGAAAAAAGGTTGTATTGAAAATGAAGGTGCAACACACCCTCTACAAAGACACCCATAAATGAGACACTACAACCCCTTGTATGTCATGAATCCCATGCCCAAAATTCTTTCCCCCATCCATGACACCTCATTGTTGTAGGAAAATTCCCATGTGGATAGGTAAATTCCTTCTTGGATCTTAAACCCCTATCCAAGACAAAAAAGTGCTAACTTTGATCACTGACATTCCTTTAAACATAGCTAAACTATTCAATAGAGAAAAGGAAGAGAGTATGAGTACCTTTTCACGACGTTTGTCCTTGCTTAGTCCAAGTTGAGCCTTGATCCCCAAGCCTTTGAACAAGTCCTGCAATCCAATAAACAACAAAGACAAAGCATACTTCCTATTCTACCATGATTAGTTCAAAGCTAGATTTATCCAAAATACAAGCTCATGCAAATGTACACAAACTTGAAGGAAACAGGCCAAGCACATGTATTAATGAGAACTCAAAAGAGATACTTACAAACCATTAATGAAGTCACAGCAACCTCTCCAAGTCCTCCTCATCCAGCCCTTGCACAAAGCTCCCAAATCATATGTTTGATACCTCCAATTGCTTTCTTCCTTATGATATCATAAGTTTGGTATATCTAAACTTATCCATGCCTCCCTGCTCCATGGAAAGCCCTCATTATATAGGATTTTGAGGCTCAACCACCATGGAGAGGATGTCTCATCAGATCCACTAAAAAAGGGATCTCTAAGATATTTAGGGANATGGATAAGCCATCTAAGTGGGAAGATTACTTGCACTTGGTTGAGTTTGCCTATAATAATGGGTATCAAGCTTCATTGAAAATGAGCCCATTTGAAGTGTTGTATGGTAGGAAATGCAATACTCCAGTAATTTGGGACAACCCAGTAGACAGAGTGGTACTTGGGCCAGAATTGCTCAAGGATATGGAAGACCAGATGGTTAGAATTAAGAATAATTTAAAGGAAGCTCAATATAGAAAGAAAATTCATGCAGATAAGAACAGGACAGCTAAAGAATTTAAAGTGGGGGAGCATGTGATTTAAAAGTGAATCCCAAGAAGAGTTCTTTGAATTTGTGTAGTTGTACAAAGCTAGCAACCATATTCTATGGTCCATTTGAGATATTGGACAGAATAGGGCTAGTTGCATACATGCTTTCATTTCTTGCTTCCATGAATGTGCATAATGTATTTCATGTATCTTTGCTAAAAAAAATGTGTACTTGATCCTAACCATGTTATTGATTGGCATCTTATTTAGGTAGAGACAGAAGAAAGATTTCAAGTCCAGCCAATGCGAATATTGGACAAAAAAATCAAAATGCTCCAGAATCGAGTTATAGAGCTAGTAAAAGTCCAGTGGACCTGCTACGGTCCTAAAGATGCTACTTGGGAGAATGAAGATGCCATGCGGGCAAAGTACCTGCAACTTTTTGAATAAATTTTGAATTTTTTTTTTGTTTTGTATATGCACTGAGGACAGTGCCAAAATAAGGGGGAGGGGGTGTAACACCCCGGTTTTGAGCCCCGTATCAAATAATGTGTTTTGTTAATATATGAAAGGACAGAGTGCCCAAACAATTGAAAGAGGCTAGTGTGCCTAGGAAATGTAATGTTTTGATCATTATTAATAATAAATGCATCATTGGTTGCTAGACGGACAAGGACAAGAGTTATATGGGGCTATGATTCCACAAGAGAAGGGGATTGAGGGGCTAACTATTTATTTTATATTGTATTTACCATTTTTGTTTTAATGGAGAATAACAGTTACATGAGCTTCTTGGGGGGAGACCAAGTGGTTCCTTAATTCCAACAAATACATAAACCCATCTTTGGTCTATGGTGGGGGTTGCTTCTTCTTCACTCATTCACTCACTCACTCATTGTTTGTTGTTCATTGCTCACACATTTCATTTGTTATATCTCCACTCATTCTTTCACCCACTCATCATTCCTCATTCGTGTTTGGGATTAGGGAAAGGAAAACGAACTATTGGAGAGGATCCATGGTTTTGTTGACTGTAAATATTGTTGGTGTATTGCAGACATGAATAAAGGCATGCATGTCTGAGATGCTTTGGCATGTGTTCAATTTTTCTCACAGCTGCAAATATTTAGAGTCCCAGCATGGAGATTCTTGACCAAATGCATTGGATCCCTAGAAGGAGATGGGCATCATGAGGGACTATGGGGTAGAGAAGGGGGTTCATTCTCTTGGGTTATGCAGACTGGGTAGAAAAGAGTTGGTGTACTTTGGATTGTTGTGGGTGCTGAAAATCCTATGAGAGCTTGAGTGTTGAATGGTTTGGGAAGCCGAGTGACACTCTGAAACCGTCCTTGTGGATTCATAGCCCTGGCTCAGGGGTGACATTGATGTTGAGAATTGGAACAATAGTGTCTATGGTTGGGTGGAACGTCCTTGGTCTACAGTCATTTGATGATTTATTTCATTAAAGATAAGTTCTCTTTGTTATGGTTTCATTTACATGTGTATTTATTCCATTGGGTATTTATTTATCTATTAAATCTGTATCTATAATATGCATGCTTGTTGGTTATTGTTGTGGATGACATATGTCTCATTTATTTATATTGTGGCATGAACCTTTAACTCTGCATGTGAATATTTCATGCCTATTTATTAAGTAAAGATTTGATCAGAACTCGAGATAAGTCTAGAAGCGGCCTTGAAGTAGCATGCATGGCCTATGGATGGTTGGGTACGTTACAGGTTGGGAGACATAGATGGGATGTGGGCTGCTTCATTATTGATAGAGATCCCATTTATGACATTGAAGTTATCCCTCGGGTAAAAGGAGTTGAGTGGTCATCTTCAGAGGATTGGTCTTTATGCACATATGATTTAGTTTTTTGGAAGCTCGATGATGATATGGTTACGAACTTATTATGTTCGTTTGAAGATAATTTGTCTCAATGTGCTCATGATGATTCTTAGCCATCCCTTGAGAGTTGTGATGAGTACCCTTTCGGTGACCCGAGCTTGTTATATGAAGATTTCCAGCCACTCTTGTTCTCAGATCTTGATCGTCACTAGGTCATGGCCAGTCCAGAAGAATCTAGGGCCCACACTACTAAACGAAAGTATTTTCATATTGATACTTTTGGCAGGGATTTTCAGGTAAAGAAGCAACATTTTCCAAGGCCGAGAGAAAAAAAATTCTAAAGACCTAAGGCTATGCCTTGCCCCTCTTCCTACTATTTGGAAAATCATTAGTTCTTGTTGGAATCCCTTATCTCCTCTCAACATTCATGAAGTGGTGACATTTCAAGTGAAGAAGAAGAAAAATCCCTTGCAAATGAAGAGAACATTGAAGAAAACACTATTGATTTGTTGACACTAGATCTTCCAGAAATGTGTCGTATATTAAATTCCTTATGTGCCATGATCATAGAGAAATATGGTTTCAATGATGAAGAAGACTTCTATGAAATGCATCATGTTGAAGATCCACTTGAATTTTCCCTAACTTTTGTTCCTTCTACACATGAAGACAAGGAGATGGAAAAATTCAGTCATATAGATGATCCATCATCTACATACGATAGTCTCATTCAGAGATGGATCAATCAAGCTTGTGGATGTTCTTTCTAGCAGGATTTCCTCCCTCCTACCAATCTCCATGAGCTTCATTTCATGATTGATTATATGTTTATTTATGCTCGTGATTGTTATGTGCTTGACTTATCTTTGTTGTATTACATGATTAAGCACAAGGGGGAGATACCTTGATAAAATGATCAACTGGTTTCACTACTTACCCGACTTCACCTAACATTTCAGAACCTAATCTTCAGGGCCCCAGGTAAGTAAGTAGGTCATCTTGATTTCCTATATTTTCATATTGATTACTCATTTCATATTTCATTTTTCTCTACTTGTATATTGATTTCATGTTTAGCTTAGACTTATAAAAAAAAATGCTAAAATTTTCTTTTCTAGATTAGTTTCATTTTTGGTTTTGATGTATATGGACGAAGGATGATAGAACCACCCTAGATTTTACAATATTATGTTTCAATGTAGGCATAGGTACACTAGGAGATGTTGTGGTTCTCATGCATTCTACGGTGAGTACATGTCCCCAAGTAGGAGCCAGATGTTATCCCCAACTCCTAGGGATAACTAAGAAGATGATGTCTCGAGGCCCTTAGGTTGCAGACATGGAGTACCGAGAGACAACTTGACTAGCAATGCCCACTCGCACAGACTAAGACCCACCTCACCACCACAGTTAAAGGTTCATCACGACGATACCCACCACATCAGCTTCTCTCCGGAAGACATTGGGTCTTGATCCATGAGGTACAAGACAGGTATTATGGTGAGTATCATTTCAACATTTGAGGCATTTAAGTTTGTTTCATCTATTACTTCTTTTGATTATGTAATGTTTGCTTGAAAATTATGCACTTTGCCTTGTTTCACTTTGGTGGTTGACACTGCGCCCTAGTATGTGGGTCACCCTTAGGGACGGGTTTTCTACTGGGAGGTCCTCTTGAAATTTCATCATGCCATTCCCGACCATACTTGTCATTTTCCACACTTCATCCCCTCAGCTCCTTACCTTTTGGGATTTTCAAGTGTACTAACCCAAGAAGGGGTTGTCCCTCATTTCATGGGAAGAAGGGGGTGAAGGCCTGAAGGCTTGTAGCTGGAAAAATATAAAATCCAACCATTAACCTTCTATATGCTCACCTAGGGATCTCGAGGACAATGAAATGTTTCTCATAAGAAACTAATGGGATCCATGAAAAATAATTAATAACAAAATTCCAACAAAGGTGGAGCATGTGTGGGCACTATTTTTAATGCTTAGGTATAAGCCCCACACATGTGTTCAACTTGGGGAAGCATGATGTGACCAAGGTAGAGTCAATATGGGCACAACTTTTCATGCTTAGGTAGAAGCCCCACATTGCCTTCAACCTAGAAACATCTTAAAAATAATACAAGGAAATAAATGGGCTTGGAAAAAAGGTTGTATTGAAAATGAAGGTGCAACACACCCTCTACAAAGACACCCATAAATGAGACACTACAACCCCTTGTATGTCATGAATCCCATGCCCAAAATTCTTTCCCCCATCCATGACACCTCATTGTTGTAGGAAAATTCCCATGTGGATAGGTAAATTCCTTCTTGGATCTTAAACCCCTATCCAAGACAAAAAAGTGCTAACTTTGATCACTGACATTCCTTTAAACATAGCTAAACTATTCAATAGAGAAAAGGAAGAGAGTATGAGTACCTTTTCACGACGTTTGTCCTTGCTTAGTCCAAGTTGAGCCTTGATCCCCAAGCCTTTGAACAAGTCCTGCAATCCAATAAACAACAAAGACAAAGCATACTTCCTATTCTACCATGATTAGTTCAAAGCTAGATTTATCCAAAATACAAGCTCATGCAAATGTACACAAACTTGAAGGAAACAGGCCAAGCACATGTATTAATGAGAACTCAAAAGAGATACTTACAAACCATTAATGAAGTCACAGCAACCTCTCCAAGTCCTCCTCATCCAGCCCTTGCACAAAGCTCCCAAATCATATGTTTGATACCTCCAATTGCTTTCTTCCTTATGATATCATAAGTTTGGTATATCTAAACTTATCCATGCCTCCCTGCTCCATGGAAAGCCCTCATTATATAGGATTTTGAGGCTCAACCACCATGGAGAGGATGTCTCATCAGATCCACTAAAAAAGGGATCTCTAAGATATTTAGGGA
>JZKD02S0582817.1:0-16132 GCA_000966675.3 Picea glauca | reverse complement strand
ACCCTAGAAGCCTTGTCGGCTCAAGAATATAATTTATATTAGGCTATTAGCCTCCAAGAGAAGAAGTCGGCCAGAATTAATAATAATATACTGAACAGACACCTACCCAGAAGGACAAGTCGGCCCCAGTTAACTGGAAGGATTACTATAAATACAGGGCGCCAGTTTCTCATTTGTCACAACTCAGGAATGCAGTTTTCCCAGTTGGTGTGCACTGCAGGTGTAGCTGGTGCACAGGTTTGGAGGAGGGTTGCAGGTGCAGCTGCAGCAACAACAAGTTTCAGTATTCGGCTTGGATATCTCTTGGCTAGAGTTTGGACTATCTGATCAGCCTTTTGTGATGCGCTATCCTTGGGGAGAGATGCGCTTCTCTTTGTTTGGCTATTTAGCCTAGGGTTTGCTTCCGGAGGAATTCTCAGGTCAAGGTTAAGGTGCTCGGAGGGAGGCTTCGGCCTGTGGTTGGGAGATGAGGGTATCTTCGTGGTAAAACGAGCACACAATCCTTTATATTCTAACAGATGAGACGCTCATTCATTGGGCAGTTCAAATCCTGGTCCAACAAATGGTGAAAATATATTGTTTCTTTAATATTGGAGTGGATTTTGGTCCAGACTTCTTGCCAATTCCTAGAGGTCGATTTAAATATTCGTCGGTTTTGTTCCTTCCAGATTTTCTAAAAAATGAATCCAGGAAGAAGTTGCCAAATTTTGTTAAGGATGCGAGACTGAAAATTTGACTCTCATCATCCCTTGATTGTCTCTCGAATGCATGTACGGTTCATGTATGTGATTCTCATGATGCTCACATTGTGATCCCAAATACACGAACTATAGGATCAAAGATTGAGAAGATGATTTTGTGTCTCCTCCTCTGTACTGCATAGGTGACACCAAGAAGGGACTATAAATCCTCTTTCCTTAAGTTTCCCCAAGTAAGAATTTTATTGTGCATCGTTAACCAAAGGAAGGTGCTAATTTTTGGCCACATCTTTGCTCCCCAAATTTTGCCCCAGACCTCTTATTTTGGTAAGGATCTATGGCCTGCACTGAGGAAGTAATATTCTTGAATGTTGAAGGTATCAGTGGTGGTGTGACCCCATCATAGGATGTCCTCCCCTTGTTGATTGAATATTTTCCTTGAGTTGAGGTGATCTAGCAGCGATTGAAGATTAAACTCACGAGGGATGTTCAAATCTTTGTGGGTGTTTTTCCATTTGCGCTAAGTGTCCCTTGAAACTTCTGGAGTCCAGAAGTTGGCCAATTTGAGAAGGCCTGCATCTATTGTGAGGAGAATGAATGTGCTTAGAGTGGGATTAGAGATCAAGGATGGAAGTTGTTGCCAGGAATCACTCCAGAAGAGAGCCGAATTCCTACTCTGTAATTCTCAGAAGGAGTGATCCATTATGAGTCCCTTGTTGTTCCTAGCCTCATTCCAAATAAGAAAGACAGGGCTCTGACCATTCCATCTGATTATCTCCCTTTTCGGTGTGGCTGGGGTGTATTGTTTCCTCCAGAGGCACGTCCATATGTCTTGGGGTATTTTTAACCATATCGACCAAATTTTTGCACCGAGAACCTTGTTGAGGAGAGTTGGGTCTCTGAGACCGAGACCCCTTGCCTTCTTTGGTCTGCAGACTTTTTGCCAACTGACCAGAGTCATTTTTCACCCTTCTTTGGTTCCTTTCCATAGGAATATCCTTTGAATATTTCTTAGGGTGCTAAGGATAAAGTTTGGGGAGAAAGCGCTAAGAATATGTAGATTGGTAGGGATTGCAGGACAGACTTGAGGAGGATGAGGCGACCAGGCAGATTAAGGGAGCGAAAATACCACAAGGATATTTTCTTCCAAAAGTTGGAAAGCAGAGTGTCTCAAGAGGTATTTCTTAGCGGGTTTTCAATCAAGGGGATGCCAAGGTATTTGGAGGGGAGGAACCTACAGGTAAACCCCAGTAACTACGTAATGTGGTGTTGGATTTGGATGGGCATATTGAAGAAGAAGATTTGGGATTTGGAGAGATTGAATTCCATGTCTGAAGCATCACAGAAAAGTTTGATAATAGAACGAATGTGAAGAGCTTCTCATACTGTGGGTACGCCCATTAGGAGTATGTCGTCCATGAACTGATTGTGCGAGATGGGGGGAGATATTCCATGGGGAGTGAGATCAGAGAGGGAGTGATATGTAATGGCTACTTTAATGGATCAGCTCAGCCCTTACGCCATTATTATGAAGAGGAAGGGCGAGAGTGGATCCCCTTGCCTTATTCCATTTTTCCATACTTTTTAAATATAGTGGAAAATATAATTTTTAACACATTGTTTACCTTTACTTTAATACATAAAAAATAATTGTAGTTAAATAACATTATTTTTAAATATTTAGAAAAAAATATACATTTTAAAGCCATATATAATTAAAAACCTATACATTTTGGTACCTGTCCGTTTAAAATAACATATCAAATAAAGCATTTATATGGACATAATTGAACATTTTTTTTTTTTAAATTAACATTTTTTTCCATATTTGTATACATTTGAAGTAAAAAATGACAACATTTAATGTCATTTCCCTAGTGTAGTGATTCACATACAAATAAAAGTAAAAATAAAATAATAAAAAAGATTCATCATAAAACAACAATAGATACATATTCATTCTTATTTTAAAATATGAAAGTCAAAATATTACACTTATAACTCATCAAAAATTTGCAAAATTGAGCATCGTTTTCAAAGACATATTAAAACTAATCAGCAATATCATATATCCTAAATTCAGCATTCTCAACAAACACACTATCATCTTCTTGAACATCATTATGTGCTTACATTGTGTCATTTTGCTCTTCTATTGGGTCTTTGATATCCGCAAGTTCTTCAAAATGATCCTTTCCTATCATTCCTCCTAATGGTACTTGAGGTTCCTTTGACATTTTTGCCGCTTTTGATTCGCTAAAATTTCATTTCCTCAAGCCAAAATCTTTCATTTCATCTGGAAGAACTGGAATAACATTAATTCTTTGCTGAATAAAACCGCATTGTAGTGGGTCACTTTCAATGACTATGTAATTTCTTCCTTTCTGTAAGCAACACGCTAGTGTTGTACCTAATCATTAAATACAAAATAAACAATTAAGTTAAATAATTTAAAAATACATGAATTACAAATAATAAAGATTGAAGTATGTTTTCATAAATGTTAGATCATAATTCTTACCTAAACCCGAGAACAAATCCAAAACCCAATCTCCTACATTTGAAAATGTATCTGAGGTAATTAATTAATGTTTGTGGTTTTTTATAAATGTTAACCATCTCTCATTTTAAATCATTTTTCTCATATGTTAGCTTTCTAACCACAACATTTAAACCAATAAACTACTAGGGTTCCCTCCATCCTTTACATTGACAAGAATAGAATTATAAGAATCATCTTTTGTTTAGGTTGCAAGATGTATACTCTCAATATCACATGTAAATAGTTCTCTATTGGAGCTCTGAATATTAGACTTGTGTCTGTAACATAAATAAGTGGAAATTCAATTAACTTGTGAATTAATAAAAATGATTTCTAATCTTAATTGCTAAACATACACTTTCAATATATTACCAAATAAGTTGCATCATTGTCTTTTATTTTTCCTTGAAGCTTGATTGTACTAATCCTTGTGTGTCTTAATGAAAAATCATATATCTCCAAAATGGTGATGTTGTAACTTCCATAAATCCCATAACCACTTTATTGAAATTTTGGTAAGTATAAGGCTCTGTATCATATCCAATGTTTTGGATATTATAACCATGAGGGATGCCCACAATAACTAGGGAGTATTCTTTTTTAGGAACAATATTTGCAATTTGTTCACAATCACCTAATATCACTTTATACTGAATAATGTTGAGTCCATTCCAAATGTAGTGGTCAAGGGTGGCATCAATTTCAACAACTTGAACACATCTCCTTCTTTCTCTTTCAAACTTGGATTTTTGAATAAAACTTTTGAAGGTTTCAGGTACTCCATCTACATTCTTCTTTGGAATAATTAATGAAACAAAAAAAACATATAGTTATATATCTATAACTAATCAAATATAAATAAATTAACCTAGAAACGAATAATATGAATGTAATAAATCAACATACTTTTTTGAATGCAACAAAAAAATGTTTCAATATTGTTGTAGAGCTTGAATCTGGATAGTTGAGTTTAACATCATCCCCACTCCATTCAACATTAACCGTTTCCTCTTGTATTCTCATATACACCTTGTGACTAAATAAATAAAAAATAGTTATAATGATATATATAAGAAAATACTTAGAACATTGATATGTTAAACTGAAAAAAAAAAAAAAATTGATTTTCTTGTCCTAATATAAACAAAAATAACTCAACAAACTTACTTTTTAAATTCATCACACATTTCTTACATTGACAATTCACTTGACCTTACACGTGATCATATAGCTATGACAAGTTTCTCATATTTCACTCCTTGTATCATTCTCCAAGGTGTTATAGTCATATCTTCTGGAAGATTCTTAATTTCATACATGTCTTACTTGTGCTACATATTAAGGGTTTAGCCTTCTTAACTCTCTAATTTTTTATACCAATATTTTCCCATAGGTTGAAGATCTCATCTATCAAATCCCACACTTGTCCACTTCTAAATCTCAATTGAAAATAACTATCCACAACTCTAAATACATCACTTCATTTGCGATTTTTTTCTTTTACATTTTCATCATAAATTGAGAATCTTATTTCCATACAACATTTTTTTCAAAACTTCACATCAACATTTTATCTCTCCCCGCGACATATTTCAGAAAACGCATTATGGATAAATCTCACCCTTTGAATGAAAGTCATGGACATCTTGTACTCATTATCTATGTTATGATCTCATTCCAATAACTTTGCTTCTAAATCTATTAAACCAACATAAATTATGCATTTGATTGTCTCAAAAAGAGGGTTATTGGGATATTCTTGCATCAATTCTCTTCTAGCCTCTGTAGAATGATTTCCTCTAATCACATAACATTTGTAGTCAAAACATTTTGATCTATCAAATTCATCTTCGCTAGGAACTTCTTGTTGAGACCATTTTGTGCTTCCATGCTTTCCTTCCACATTCTATTTTGCCCACTTTTTTACTACATTTTTTCCCTCTTCTACACCTCCCCTTATCCCATTTTTCTTGTATCCCTTATTTTCTCCCTTTCTGGTTATTCTACTTAGTCATATTTCAGTTTCATGGGTTGACGGGTTGGCGGGCCTTCATTTCCACCCACTTACTTATTTAATAACTTTGTTTTAACACTTAGCCATATTTCAATTTTTCGGGTTCACGTGTTCAAACTTTCACTCTCCATTTTTCGTGACCTTCACTTTGCACCCCAAATTTTATGATCTATGTTTTGACCATCAGCCTTGTCGTGGGTGTCGGGCTCCAAAGTATTTCATTCTTCTTGGATGCAAATTCGACCGATCATTCCTTTACACTTGGTATATTTTTTTTATCATCTCTCCAACCACGGGTTCGCGGGTTCACGAAAATCTCATATGGGAATTCTCTCTCGCCTATTCCAGCCCTTTTGTTGTTTTTCTCGATACACATTAAGTATTGTTTAATGATAACAATTGTTTTGCAGGACCCGAAAAGATCGTCATTAATGGAGAAAAGGCTCGAGGAATTATTCATTAAATCTTCATTTTCCAAGGGATTAAAATGTCATTATCTTTCCAAAAATATTTATTTGAGATTATTATCTAGCTGAAGAAATAGTTTTGTCAACCTATGTAAGCATCCGCTAGATAACCGTTTTGTGGTGATACTTTGAATATATTTGGTCGTAAAGACCAAAAATTACAGTGGTCGAGAGAATATTGGTATTATTCTTCCCCTCCTGCACAAAAACATGGGAATGTTATTTAGACATCTGGAATCGCTCGTGTTGGATGTGTTCCTGAGGTTTTTTATTGTAAGGAAATTGTTGCATGGTGTGTGGACAAGTACGTACCAAATCAAAGAATCATATAACTCCATGGTCATTCTCTGATTTCTNGTTTCCTCCAGAGGCGCGTCCATATGTCTTGCGGTCTTTTTAACCATATCGACCAAATTTTTTCACCGAGAACCTTGTTGAGGAGAGTTGGGTCTCTGAGACCGAGACCCCTTGCCTTCTTTGGTCTGCAGACTTTTTGCCAACTGACCAGAGTCATTTTTCGCCCTTATTTGGTTCCTTTCCATAGGAATATCCTTTGAATATTTCTTAGGGTGCTAAGGATAAAGTTTGGGGAGAAAGCGCTAAGAATATGTAGATTGGTAGGGCTTGCAGGACAGACTTGAGGAGGATGAGGCGACCAGGCAGATTAAGGGAGTGAAAAGACCACAAGGATATTTTCTTCCAAAAGTTGGAAAGCAGAGTGTCTCAAGAGGTATTTCTTAGCGGGTTTTCAATCAGGGGGATGCCAAGGTATTTGGAGGGGAGGAACCTACAGGTAAACCCCAGTAACTACGTAATGTGGTGTTGGATTTGGATGGGCATATTGAAGAAGAAGATTTGGGATTTGGAGAGATTGAATTCCATGTCTGAAGCATCACAGAAAAGTTTGATAATAGAACGAATGTGAAGAGCTTCTCATACTGTGGGTACGCCCATTAGGAGTATGTCGTCCATGAACTGATTGTGCGAGATGGGGGGAGATATTCCATGGGGAGTGAGATCAGAGAGGGAGTGATATGTAATGGCTACTTTAATGGATCAGCTCAGCCCTTACGCCATTATTATGAAGAGGAAGGGCGAGAGTGGATCCCCTTGCCTTATTCCATTTTTCCATACTTTTTAAATATAGTGGAAAATATAATTTTTAACACATTGTTTACCTTTACTTTAATACATAAAAAATAATTGTAGTTAAATAACATTATTTTTAAATATTTAGAAAAAAATATACATTTTAAAGCCATATATAATTAAAAACCTATACATTTTGGTACCTGTCCGTTTAAAATAACATATCAAATAAAGCATTTATATGGACATAATTGAACATTTTTTTTTTTTAAATTAACATTTTTTTCCATATTTGTATACATTTGAAGTAAAAAATGACAACATTTAATGTCATTTCCCTAGTGTAGTGATTCACATACAAATAAAAGTAAAAATAAAATAATAAAAAAGATTCATCATAAAACAACAATAGATACATATTCATTCTTATTTTAAAATATGAAAGTCAAAATATTACACTTATAACTCATCAAAAATTTGCAAAATTGAGCATCGTTTTCAAAGACATATTAAAACTAATCAGCAATATCATATATCCTAAATTCAGCATTCTCAACAAACACACTATCATCTTCTTGAACATCATTATGTGCTTACATTGTGTCATTTTGCTCTTCTATTGGGTCTTTGATATCCGCAAGTTCTTCAAAATGATCCTTTCCTATCATTCCTCCTAATGGTACTTGAGGTTCCTTTGACATTTTTGCCGCTTTTGATTCGCTAAAATTTCATTTCCTCAAGCCAAAATCTTTCATTTCATCTGGAAGAACTGGAATAACATTAATTCTTTGCTGAATAAAACCGCATTGTAGTGGGTCACTTTCAATGACTATGTAATTTCTTCCTTTCTGTAAGCAACACGCTAGTGTTGTACCTAATCATTAAATACAAAATAAACAATTAAGTTAAATAATTTAAAAATACATGAATTACAAATAATAAAGATTGAAGTATGTTTTCATAAATGTTAGATCATAATTCTTACCTAAACCCGAGAACAAATCCAAAACCCAATCTCCTACATTTGAAAATGTATCTGAGGTAATTAATTAATGTTTGTGGTTTTTTATAAATGTTAACCATCTCTCATTTTAAATCATTTTTCTCATATGTTAGCTTTCTAACCACAACATTTAAACCAATAAACTACTAGGGTTCCCTCCATCCTTTACATTGACAAGAATAGAATTATAAGAATCATCTTTTGTTTAGGTTGCAAGATGTATACTCTCAATATCACATGTAAATAGTTCTCTATTGGAGCTCTGAATATTAGACTTGTGTCTGTAACATAAATAAGTGGAAATTCAATTAACTTGTGAATTAATAAAAATGATTTCTAATCTTAATTGCTAAACATACACTTTCAATATATTACCAAATAAGTTGCATCATTGTCTTTTATTTTTCCTTGAAGCTTGATTGTACTAATCCTTGTGTGTCTTAATGAAAAATCATATATCTCCAAAATGGTGATGTTGTAACTTCCATAAATCCCATAACCACTTTATTGAAATTTTGGTAAGTATAAGGCTCTGTATCATATCCAATGTTTTGGATATTATAACCATGAGGGATGCCCACAATAACTAGGGAGTATTCTTTTTTAGGAACAATATTTGCAATTTGTTCACAATCACCTAATATCACTTTATACTGAATAATGTTGAGTCCATTCCAAATGTAGTGGTCAAGGGTGGCATCAATTTCAACAACTTGAACACATCTCCTTCTTTCTCTTTCAAACTTGGATTTTTGAATAAAACTTTTGAAGGTTTCAGGTACTCCATCTACATTCTTCTTTGGAATAATTAATGAAACAAAAAAAACATATAGTTATATATCTATAACTAATCAAATATAAATAAATTAACCTAGAAACGAATAATATGAATGTAATAAATCAACATACTTTTTTGAATGCAACAAAAAAATGTTTCAATATTGTTGTAGAGCTTGAATCTGGATAGTTGAGTTTAACATCATCCCCACTCCATTCAACATTAACCGTTTCCTCTTGTATTCTCATATACACCTTGTGACTAAATAAATAAAAAATAGTTATAATGATATATATAAGAAAATACTTAGAACATTGATATGTTAAACTGAAAAAAAAAAAAAAATTGATTTTCTTGTCCTAATATAAACAAAAATAACTCAACAAACTTACTTTTTAAATTCATCACACATTTCTTACATTGACAATTCACTTGACCTTACACGTGATCATATAGCTATGACAAGTTTCTCATATTTCACTCCTTGTATCATTCTCCAAGGTGTTATAGTCATATCTTCTGGAAGATTCTTAATTTCATACATGTCTTACTTGTGCTACATATTAAGGGTTTAGCCTTCTTAACTCTCTAATTTTTTATACCAATATTTTCCCATAGGTTGAAGATCTCATCTATCAAATCCCACACTTGTCCACTTCTAAATCTCAATTGAAAATAACTATCCACAACTCTAAATACATCACTTCATTTGCGATTTTTTTCTTTTACATTTTCATCATAAATTGAGAATCTTATTTCCATACAACATTTTTTTCAAAACTTCACATCAACATTTTATCTCTCCCCGCGACATATTTCAGAAAACGCATTATGGATAAATCTCACCCTTTGAATGAAAGTCATGGACATCTTGTACTCATTATCTATGTTATGATCTCATTCCAATAACTTTGCTTCTAAATCTATTAAACCAACATAAATTATGCATTTGATTGTCTCAAAAAGAGGGTTATTGGGATATTCTTGCATCAATTCTCTTCTAGCCTCTGTAGAATGATTTCCTCTAATCACATAACATTTGTAGTCAAAACATTTTGATCTATCAAATTCATCTTCGCTAGGAACTTCTTGTTGAGACCATTTTGTGCTTCCATGCTTTCCTTCCACATTCTATTTTGCCCACTTTTTTACTACATTTTTTCCCTCTTCTACACCTCCCCTTATCCCATTTTTCTTGTATCCCTTATTTTCTCCCTTTCTGGTTATTCTACTTAGTCATATTTCAGTTTCATGGGTTGACGGGTTGGCGGGCCTTCATTTCCACCCACTTACTTATTTAATAACTTTGTTTTAACACTTAGCCATATTTCAATTTTTCGGGTTCACGTGTTCAAACTTTCACTCTCCATTTTTCGTGACCTTCACTTTGCACCCCAAATTTTATGATCTATGTTTTGACCATCAGCCTTGTCGTGGGTGTCGGGCTCCAAAGTATTTCATTCTTCTTGGATGCAAATTCGACCGATCATTCCTTTACACTTGGTATATTTTTTTTATCATCTCTCCAACCACGGGTTCGCGGGTTCACGAAAATCTCATATGGGAATTCTCTCTCGCCTATTCCAGCCCTTTTGTTGTTTTTCTCGATACACATTAAGTATTGTTTAATGATAACAATTGTTTTGCAGGACCCGAAAAGATCGTCATTAATGGAGAAAAGGCTCGAGGAATTATTCATTAAATCTTCATTTTCCAAGGGATTAAAATGTCATTATCTTTCCAAAAATATTTATTTGAGATTATTATCTAGCTGAAGAAATAGTTTTGTCAACCTATGTAAGCATCCGCTAGATAACCGTTTTGTGGTGATACTTTGAATATATTTGGTCGTAAAGACCAAAAATTACAGTGGTCGAGAGAATATTGGTATTATTCTTCCCCTCCTGCACAAAAACATGGGAATGTTATTTAGACATCTGGAATCGCTCGTGTTGGATGTGTTCCTGAGGTTTTTTATTGTAAGGAAATTGTTGCATGGTGTGTGGACAAGTACGTACCAAATCAAAGAATCATATAACTCCATGGTCATTCTCTGATTTCTCTTTCACCTCAAGTCTTCTGCAATATGTTAAAGCTGCCAAAGTTGGTTCTTACTTTCAAAGGTGAAGATTGCAAATAATTCTTGAAGAAACATAACAATGGGCTTGAACACCTGCTGGAATATTTGGAGAATCTTGCATCTGTTCTAGTAGACATAACCAGAATCCAGGTTGAGTCTTTAAAAAATATCTATCGATAAATTGCATGGCTATTTACCAGGGTGACAAGTAAGGAAAACATTGCTTCTATCTCTCGCATGATTTTATATATTCTATATTTTACAGTTCAAGAACATACCATTTTTTATTGGGGAAAAATCATTTTTATCGAAATATCTTCCCAATTATCACACTATAAAAAGGACATAGAATTGTTTATGGACTCTTATTTGATATTTGCAACTGTGCATTGTTGTCAATTCCCAAACTTAACCATCAGTAAAAGGGTGAATTACGAAACAAATCCAGTTACCTTTTCGTATCAGGCATTGTGGAGGCATAAGACCCCTCTGTTTTTCTATGAATTTTATAATGATTTTGTTTGAATCTTCAAAAAGATTTTGTTGGGCGAAAACATTCCAAGGATACATGATCAAGCTACCATTTTTTTAGAGAAAAAGGGGACAATAGAGAAAATGGAGAATCACAGTATCATAAGGATATTTTACTTAAAAGAGAATCGTGTTTTTCTCTTGTATTACGTATTTGATAAACTATTTATTACAGATGTGGCAAGACAATATAACTTCTGGTTACATTTTTTCCATGAAAAAATGTAAAAAAACAGTTTATTCCCCTGTCATGGAAGATTGGAGAGTTCATTTTCAGAAATATAAATAAAATTGACAAATTTGCAAATCATTTTAATAATGTGAGTTTAAAATACGCTGAAAAGATCAAAGGTTTTGATCCGAACAAAATATATTTTGGACATATGTTATTAGTGGGTTTCAGTAACTCCTTCATTCAAATTGTCTTGAACGAAGAATAAGAGGGTAACAACCAAAGAACTCATGTACATAATGTTGGTGATTTAGAAACATTACTTAGAAACAATAATCTTTACAAGCAAAGGGGAAAAGGTACCAGTGAAAGAAGTGTTCAATCTCCAGTTGTCACTCCTATGAGTACTACATCCAGGAGTAGTGCTCCTAGAGCCCACCCAATTAAAAATATTTTCAACAGTAGTTCCATTGGAGGGGGAGAGAAGAATCCTCCCCCTGGAAAAATTGAAAATTCACACAAGTTTCCCATGAGAAAGAAAAGAAAAAACTTAGTGCAAGAGGAAGAAGATAATCTTATAGAAAATGACATTCAAAGATTTTCCTTGGAGGATATGGAACTAGAGGCATACATTGAAAATATCTTTCCTGCAATAGAACAACATGAACATATGGCTCAACAATACTCTTTATTGGAAGTCATTAGAAATGAGACCTTTAGTGAAGAAGAATCCTTCACTTTTCAAAGTGTTTTTTTTGACAAAGAATCTAAAAAAGTTGATTATAGAAAGAAGTGACCAGAAGAATAAAAAGGGAAAGGCCTGCTCAGAAGTCGAACTAAAGTATATGTGACCGTCCCAGATTTACAAAATCCATAGGGAAACTGGGGACACACTCGACAACTCTATTGATGGTCTAGAGGTTTATAATGACAAATTAAAAGAGAAGATCAAAGAATTGGATACTGCCTTGATACCTCTTCCAATCCTAGCCAATCCTTTGACAATGATCAAACCAACTACACCTGGAATTAAGTTAAAGGGATATTCAAGTTTTCTTACAACGATCCGAAGTTATGTTGAGAAAAATATTAAAAAGATAATGTCATTGATAATAAAAACATGAGAGGTATCAAAAAATATTGTTTCTTTCGATTCAAAGGAACATGCATTTCATGAATATATCCAATCTTATTTAAAGAATGAAGAAGAATTCTACACAGATGTTTTACCATTTGGGATAAAAGTCTCAAACATGACATAATTGAAAAGGAGAGAAGAAGATATGCCTTCTCCAAGTTGGATTAAACAACTGAATGCAAGTTGGAAAGAAAAGATCAAGAATTTGAGTAACATTGTCCAAACATGCAATGAAACCATAGTGAAAAGAGAAGAATTATTCAGAAGGCTCACAAAGATAGATTTGACAGGAAGCACTGATGAGGTGCAAGATCCTAAGTTAATTTTCAATTTAATGTTTATGACAATGCAACAATTTGATGAACAAATGGAGATATTAAAGGGAATATAGACTAAGAAATTTAATGGCATAATTGAATATGTTGAATAAGAGATAGATAATTGGTTGGTTGATTATTCTATGAAAAATCAAGATATTGATGAGGCAATCCATGACATTTCTCATGATCTAAGAGATTTAGAAGGTGAATTGTTTAATATCAAAATTAGGCATGAAATAAATGTTGTGCCAATGAAAAGTTATATTGAATATTGGTTGATAAATTAACTAAAGAAGGCCAAGAAACAACAGTTGAGATGGTTCCTATAACCGTCAATGAGGAGAATAAAAGGACAACAACAAGCAAGTAAAAACATGAGAGATATCATCATAGTAAGTTTATGTTGATCACATAATGCTTTCTTTATCAGTTTTTCATCCAGTTACTCCGCTTCATTGAATAGAAAGGTTTAACCAAAATCTGATAACTTATTCTTGTCTTATTTCCAGGTCTTGCTACTATGACTTCGCCCACATTCTTCTCTCCATAGTTTACTTCTTGTTCATATCTACTTTTATGGTCCGTGGGATCCCCAATCCCAGTCTTCTGGACAAATGCATTTTAATTTCAAACTTTGTAACAGACTTTAATATGTTTTCATAAATCCCAATAGAACCAATTCGGGATCAGTTTTGACGGTGTTTTATAACTCTGAGTTTTGAGTATAAAATATTTGAGATTGATCTATCATTTTCTTCAGTTGAGCTCCACACGTGTCTACTCTATTAAAGTTCTCTTATGCATACATATCATTTTCTTTTATTTTTGTATGTGAACAGAAATATTTAGTTTAGCTATGATGGATGTGAGGAAATTTTTCTTATGTTTTCAAATGTGTGGTGTATGAGGTTCCTGGTCATCTCTCAAGAATTCTCTTTAAAATAAAATATTTTATTTTTTGCAAATTTTATCTTTCTTTGAATACCACGGTGGATTTTTTGCAAAGTATTATATCATTTGGAAATCTATAACACAAAGATTATTATAAAACAGAGAGGAGTAGCACCTCTATAAAAACGTAGGAGGATTTATATCCTTGTGAGGTTGTCGTTTTGGTCCTTGACAGATTCAGGTGTTAAAAATTCCATTGGGTCAACAAGAACTAGGTGGAACCACATGTGCATATGGATTGTACCTAATCAATGCTTTCAAATTGTGAATATGCAAGTGATGCGGTTTTTTAATTTGATATTTTTCTTGCTCTTTTGTGGGTTTATAAAGTTGTTTCACATTCAACTAAAATGTATGGCCATCATAACCTAAGTTCACCATCCTCAATCTATTTCAAATGGCGTTTTGTGTATTTTTCATAATACTATCCTCTAGATCAACACCTAATGTTATTATTTCTCTGTTACCTTTAGGACTTTCATTATAATATTCAAAGCTAACAATGGCTTCTTCATCATCAACAACATTTTATTTCTTCCTCTTGTGATTTAAATGGGTTTCATGTAAATCAATGATTTCTTCATAATCAATAAGAATGGAATCATCCTCGACCATCGCTCTTTTGCGTTTATCTTATTTATTCTTCTTGCAAGAAAGAATGATAACTCGATTGGGACTAATCTCAACAAAATATTCATTTGGAGTTTCCTCATCTTCAAATGGAACATTTTTAGGATTTCTAGAATAAGGAATTTTCTTTCTTCTTTCATGTTCTTGTATGTCTACTCTTGCAGCTTCAACTTGTGTTACTCTTTTTTTTTCTTTTTCCATCCTTCTTGTGCCTTATCAATATGAAAGGCATTGACGGATTCCATGATATTTTTTTCTTTTGAGTAAATCTCCACTAACATATGTGAAATTTGTTCAAAAAAATCTTGTAAAAATAAAATATAACACTTCCGCGTTAAATAAAATTAAAAAATTAACATGATACTAAAAATAATACATTATATAAAAATAAAAATAAACAAACTTACATTGTCTTTCTCAATGTCTTCAACGATATATGCACATAATTCTGTAAAATATTTATCCATGTTATAATTATTCAATTTCAAACAATATCTAATCTTGATATAAGTCTTGGCTTGTTTCACGAGTGCATAAACAATATCTATGTCTGGCACCAAACATATATCTCATAACAAGCCAAGTGGCTGATAATTTCCTTTCACACACTCAAACTCGACACAATACAAATATAGATTTTCTCTATTGTTTCATTGTTTGTCTTTAACAAACCAAGAATATTCAAGTTTGTTTTCACCTTCCACATATTTCCACTCTCTAACATTATTCATTTCCCTTGACAACTCGGGTGTTGGACCTTGAACAAATGTGTTATCAACTTGTTGTCAGGCATTCATGAAGGTCCCAGTTGCAATTTTGGATGTCATTATTGCAGGTCGTGATCCAAATACATTCACATATTTTTTTTCCTGTCATTTTCCTATATGAAAAAATAAAAAAATAAATTAGGTTTTTGAAATGTTTACATTATAATAAATTAAAAAAAAACATAGACCATAAAAATTAAATTTAAAATAATAATAATAATTTCTTTTTGACCCATGGGGTTACTGGGGCAATGTTGGAACTAATTCTTGGCTTAGGATGTTGGGGCGATGTCGAGCATCATCCCAACACCCACCATGTCCAAAGCCCTGGGTGTGCCCATGGCTTGGTCGTGGGGGCCAACCCCTCGACGGCCAAGTCACGGTCCATGGACCATGAATTGGCCGCGGAGGCTGGGGCGATGTCGGGCATGACCTAAAGCGCCCCCGTAGGCCAAGTCACGGTCCCGCATGGAGGGGAAACTCGCCCACTAACCACCATGGGCCAAAACTATTAAAAAATTATTAAAAAGCAATAAAAACTATAATTTTTTTATAAAAAGTATACCAGTTTTTTTTTTCTTTTTCTTTTCGAAAAATCCTAAGAATTTTGTTAAAATTTCTTTAAAAAAGGTCTATTTTTTTTTTAAGTTGTGATTTATTTAGAAAAAAATGGAAAACATCTAAGAAAATTTAGGGTTTTTTATAATTTTCGCATGAAAAAATCTCATGTGATTCAAAGATGATCTTATAAAAAAATTTTTGGTAAATGATAAGAATTTGAAAAATAACTAACCTATGAAATGTTAGATTCTCCTTGAATATATTCTCGATGTTTCTCGATGTTTCTCCAAGTGAGGATTTTCAAGGGACTAATGAGGATGATGAAGAATTTCCCTCAAGTGGGGATTTTAAAAGTAGTGAAGATGATTATGCCAAGGTGGACAATTTTTCC
>JZKD02S0582816.1:182441-195273 GCA_000966675.3 Picea glauca | reverse complement strand
AGCGCCAAAAGTCATGTGGGCCCCGTTTGGGTAAGTTGGTGCATCAACTTCCCGAGGTCATAACTTTTGCATACGATCTCTGTTTTAGGCGTGTGATAGCTCGTTGGAAAGGTATAATCGAGGAGATTCATTTTGGGGGCTCAATAATCCCTTAGTCTATCATTGATAACCTTGATCTCTAAAAAACTTCATTTAGGCCCTCAAAATGGCCCCAGAAGTGAAAACCTGCTAAAAGTAGTAAATTGCCAAAATGGTCAAAAAATTGTTTTGAGCCATTTGGAAAAGGTGGGTGGCCCCCGATATCCACTTGGATCACACAAAAGATTGAAGGCTAATAGTATCATTTTCTAATAATCTTGAAGGAGATTTTTTTTGCAGAAAAATGATCTCCTACATGAATGAAAGAGTTTGAAGAACCATGATCTTCTTGCAACAATTTATATGTGTCTTCATTGTTTACCCAGTGAAGAAACACACCATCAACAGATCTTTGAAATAAAAGGCCTCCTATAATGACATATCTTGCAGATTCAAGACACAGTCTTCTCCTTTGATGAGTGTCTAATTTGTCTAGGCATCTTTGGTTTTGTAAATAATAAACCAAATTCTTGTACCAAGGATGTTCAGAAACAGGAAGGGTCTTGTCATCAATGTAAAAGAGGGCTGAAAGGGAACTATCTTCTTCATCAATATCTTCACCATTCTCAGCATGCTAGGCCAAGTGAAGGGATAGTTCATATCCCTTGATAGTGGTAGAAGTCACGATATTCAAATCATGCTCCTGGATTTTGGCAAGCCAATGTGCAAGTTTTCCTGAAAGATAAGTCAGTGAGAGCATAAAATTAACAGTAGGTAAAGAGACATTTACTAACATATGCTTACCTAAGATGTAGTGGATAAACTTCTCAACGGCCTTAACAAGAGCGAAATCATGTTTCTCAATAAAAGAATATTTAAATTCATCATCAATCAAACTTTGACTCATGTAAGCCACCAATTTTTCATTACCTTGGTCATCGTTTTGTATGAGGACAACATAAACTTCCTCTTCAATATCATTAGTATATATCGTGAATTCCTTCTCAAAATCTGGCTTCGCCAAAACTAGTGCGGAACTGATTGCTTTCTTAATCCCTTCAAAATCATTTTCGACATCATCTGTCCAAGAAAAAGGATGATCTTGCTTAAGTAGACTATGAATCGGTTTGACCATCACAGAAAAATCTGGGACAAACCTACGGACAAAGTTAATAACCCCCATAAAATATTGAATTTATTTCTTGGAAGTGGAACAGGAAGGTTAAGGATAGCAACAATCCTTTCATGATCAATGTTTATGCCTGAATCGGAGACAATGTGTCCCAAGAGTTTTCCCTCTGTAACACCAAAAATGGACTTGGAGGGATTTAGAGAAATTCCAAATTTCCTACATCGCATGAGAACTTTTCTCAAATGACCAAAATGATCTGATCAGATTTTAGAGTATATTATAAAGTCATCAAGGTAAATTTGAATGCTTTTACTGATCAAATTGTCAAAAGCTAATTGGATATATCTTTGAAAGGTTGAACCTGCATTAGATAAACCAAAAGGCATACGTTCATAAGAAAAGGTACCCCAACGAGTAATAAAATTGGTTTATATTTGTATGCCCTTTTTACCTAGATTTGACTGTAATCTGAGAAATCGTCAAGTAAGGTCATCATTTGTGACCTTGCAACTTGCTGAAAAAGAATTTCCATGTTAGGGAGAGGGAAGTGATCTTTAATTCTAGCTCGGTTTAATGCGCAAAAATCAACACATAATCTTATATGACTAGTGGTTTTTCAAATGAGAACTAGATTTGAGACCCATTCAGAATATTTGACCAGAAAGATGATTCCAGCCTTCAAACGTTTTTCAAACTCCTTTCGAATAGTTTCTTCTAGCACAGGGTTGATAGGTCCTTTTTTTTTCCTAACTGGATTTACGCCTTCCTGAATGGGGATGGCATGTTGTATAAGGCTAGGATCAAAACCATGAAGATCCTCATAAGACCAAGAAAAACATCTTGAAATTCACCAAGCAACTTGGCAAACTTCTCTTTCTCTTCATCTGAACATTTGGCACCTATTTTGATGTTCTTTGGAGTCTTGGGTGTCCCAATGTTCAATAAGATGGTTTCACCCACATTTGTTTTCAACTCTTCTTCCTTTTGTTTCTCCTTGTTGCCTACATCACTGGACGAAAATGAATTCTCCAAAGGATTCAAGCCTTTAGGAATCTTGTTATCTTCTATGGATATAATTTGCTTCAGTTTAAAAGGTTTATTTTGAATAAAAGCACAAATTCTCTCGTCATTGGGGAAGACCTGCCAATATTTTATATTGTCGGGAATATGTAGACAATATAGGGATTGAAAGGTACAATCAGGTTTGTGTGGCAGAAGTTACCGATTAGGGGAAACCGCAAAAACTACTAACCAATCAGCCATTGAGTTTAACTCCCTTTTAACATGGGTGATGTTGAAAGATAAAACGTTCGAGATAAGCACCCAAATGGTTTGGGTGTATTGCTTCTTCAACTTGTTGTTGGGAGAATAAATTTTACGCACAATATTCACAACAAGCTCAGAGGCTCCAAAAACTGAAAGGTGACCACAACCAAGATTATAAGCGTTTTCAATGCCTCATAACAAGGCTTCAAATTCACTGACATTGTTACTGTAAGTGAATTTCAACCAATAAGAGAAGTTATGGATTTTTCCTATAGGAGAAATCAAGATAATGCCAGCTCTGTTACCTTTGTTTGAGCATTAACCATCAAAGTGCATGTGCCACATGCCATCATCTAAATCAATTTGTTCCATGGAATTATTATCTTCCTTGGCAAAGATGGAATACACTCCTAAGTCCTCCTCAATATAGTTTACGTTAGGTTGCGGGACACTCTCTATGTAGGGTGATAAAAATCCTTCTTTAAGGACTATAACATTTTTTATGTTTCGAGGAACAAATAAATGTGTTACGTCGAGTGAGAGGTACCCACCCATTGAGGCTTTCCAATCTCTTCCTAAGATTATTGAGTAATTTCTTATTGGCATATTGATCACCCGAATATTGAGGTTCATCTTTATTTTAGGATGGGCACACAAAACTAGGGTCACATCTTTAATATCACCTATGGTCTTTTGTTGTATACTATTATAAGAAAGAATGCTTATGGAATTTTCATCTTTACAAGACATGCCTATCTCTTCCATAATAATCTTTGACAACACACTTGGGCCCGAACCACCATCAATGAGGAAACAATGGGCAATCTTATCCATGATATTTACAGAAATATAAAAATGGGGTTTTTTTACAGGGTATATTTCAAAAATAATACTCATATATCCAAAATAAAACATGTTGTCTAAATATCCCTGAAGTCAATTGTCATAAATCCACAGATAAATAATAACTCATAAACCATATTTCCCTTTCTGCGATGCAACCATTTTTTAGTCCCCCTCGTAATAGGCCTCTGTTTTCACCCTTTATTTGAATAGCTCACTCCTGCATGCATGATTGATTAGTAACTTTCTTTTAATTAACCATACATGACAACTCTTTTAAAATATGAAGTGGATTTTGGCTCAACAATATATCAGATTCATGCAATCCATTGCATACAAATTGTTTTACTATTTATCATTGAGCAGGGGGTGGAAAAGGGTTCTGGGATATGTGAGGGGGTTGTATTGAGAGAAAATATGATATAGTGAGGGGGAAAAAACATGGTTACTTATCAATGATAACAACAATCGACTGAAAATCAAACCAATAAAACATCACTATAATCCACACCAGTCACTGTCAATTTCAACTGCCTTAACACCAAAATTCTCTTTACTGTAATTAATCTCAGAATAGGAAGTGGAAAAATGAAATGGGAAGATGAGGGTATTTGTAATTTGTGGAAAATGAAAATCATGGAAGGGAAAAAAAAAGCAATTACTTTTCATGAAATTAATTGAGTGATCCATAAAAAATTATGCGAAAAAGTGCATCAACCATCATTCATTTTGACCAAATAAAAATTTATGTGCATTTAACTAGTTCTATGTTCATAATCAAATACCCAACACAGTGTCACTACAAGACAATATGTATTCCACCCAATTTGTAAGGGGTTATGTTCCTTTCATTCACTTTTCCTTGCATTTCATAACAATCTTTGAACAATACTCATTTCCAATCGACAACCATTCAAAATCAACCACTGCCTATAATCAACAAATATACGCCAATTCATATTTCCAAAAATAACCTCTAATCATGTAAATTATTTGGATTTTCACTTGCATGATTGAATTATTTGGCGCATGTCTTGTGTTGAGTGGTGGCTATTGTCTGTTAAACTTCCAATTTAGGTTTTGGAAATTTGATCTGGTTTTTGGGTGTTTGTCCTTATTTATCTAACAAAGTTCATGGAATTCAAATGACAGAACTGATGGCGATGATACTATGACTTGGGAAGAGATTGGAGGGGATCAATTATGTGAGCTTCTCAAGGAAGGCCAAGAGGTTCTTGATTCCCCATGAAGTTACTTAAACCTGCCTCTGGTCTGATGGGGGGCTTCAACTGATGGCTTGTTCACTGATTTCCTGTACGTTCACTCATTTCCCTCACACACTTTCATGCACCCACTTACCCATTCATTGATCCATCCTCATCTGCGTCTTCGCTTGGGAAAGGGAACAAAATTGTTGAAGAATTATCCACGATATGGTGGGATGCAGTGGTTGTTGGTGTGATCCAGCCATGACATGAGACCTACATGTATGATATGCATTGTCCTATGTCCAACATTTATCACAACTGCGAGTTCTGAGAGTTCTAACATTGAGATTCTAGACCAGTTGCGTTGGAGCCTGAATAAGGAGAAGAACTACCTGAGGGACTACATGGAAGAGAAGGGTGGAAGTCTATTCTCTCGAGTGGTCAAGCTGGGTAGAAGAGAGCTGGGTACTTGGATTACTGTGAGATCTAGGAAGCCTGTGAGATCTTGGATGCTGACTAGTTTGGGAAGCCAAGTAACACTCTGGAACCGTCCTTGTGGATTCATAGCTCTAGCTCATGCGTGACGTTGTCGTTGAGTTTTGGAAAAATAGTGTCAACGGTTGGGTGGAACATCCTTGGTCTAAATCCAGTTGGTGTCATCTTTCATAAAGATAAGTGCTCTCTGTTATGGTATCATTTACATGTATATGAATTTATTTCCGATGTATATTTAATTATCGTTTAATTGAAACTTTGGACTATGCATTCTTGCTAACTACTGTTGTGCATGTTGTTAAAGTATTTTATTTTATGCATCCTTATATTTTAAAAAGGTATCGGTAAGATAAAGAAGTATAAGGGTGGGCTTAAAGGTAGCGTACCCTGACTTGTGGGCGGCTGGGTCTGTTACAGTTTGGTATCAGAGCTTCTGGTTGAAACATCGGGCCGGTATGGGTCGGGTCTGTTGGTCAAAGTCTCATGGGTACAAATTGAACTATGATTGTGGAGTTGAAAATCTCAGGAGGAATGGCGTTGCAGAATCTATGCAGGAGTTAGATCACCAAAGACCTGTTGTAATGGGTTTGAAGGATCGTGACCATCCCCTTCGAATTCAGGAGTGATTGCCACTGTAGGATCAGGTGATATCCAGGATTTTTGGATCGGAGGACAGGTGAGCAAGGTTCATCTGATAAAAAGGAAGCAAGGGTTAAGGTCACCACCGTCAGATCCCATTGGAGATAGAGATCAATGAACAACCGACATTGCAGGGAACCAGGTTGCATGGGAGATAATTCCTCAAGGCGGTCCCGCAATCCAAACCATGGTTTCACTGAGGGGTTACATGTTAGCATCAAGAGAATTGTAGGGTGAAAAGCGGGTTACTCCAAGCCACCGATGCATGCCCCCGCAAATTGAAAGGAAGTAAGTGATGTGACATGTTAGGGCTCGAGCATCGAAACTCCCTATAGCCAAAGTAGTTTGGGGTCGTCCATCATCAAGGAGATATAGGTGGCGTGATATCCACAACTCCGGAATTTTATGGATGAGGAGGAGGTGAAATAGCCTAAGTACATCTTAACCATAGATCACCAAGAGGTACGTGTCAGCAGATCAGTAACTCTGTAGAAATCTGTTCGAGAGGTTTTCAGTTGACATTTAAAACTCCCAAAGTCCCGAAGCCCAAAGATCCAAAGTGAT
Organism: Picea glauca; assembly: GCA_000966675.3. Lineage (NCBI taxonomy): Eukaryota > Viridiplantae > Streptophyta > Pinopsida > Pinales > Pinaceae > Picea > Picea glauca. Next base: position 189,048 of record JZKD02S0582816.1, on the reverse strand, counting down.
GGGGCATGATGATGTTACCTAGAGGTGATGTGGAGCCTAAAATTCCTGAAGTGATGTGGCTTGTGGACGTCACCTGGGATGACGTGGACACATGGGATGTGTGCCACGTATTAGTAAGTTTTGGGAATTTGGAGTATTCAAAATTTAGTTAGAACGTGACATGTGGAACCTGCCTGATTGGGCCACATGTCCACTTCCAGTATTTCACCACGTGGCGATAGATCATGCAGTCCAGAGACTGGGCACTTTAGTGGGGAAATATGTGACAGGTTGCATTGGGTCAAAATGTCCCGAAGGTCGAAAGGATAGAGTACATATCGACCGTTGATTCCAAAAGAAATACGTCAAAGGATCACCGACTACGAGTGAAAGGACTCCAGGAGAAAGTGCAAGAGGAAATTATTGAAACTTCCAAAGCCTAAAGAGCCGAAGTGATTCACGACCACTGACTTGTGGGAGGACACCAGTCGAAATATCATGAAATATAGGTAAAAGAGTTATGGGAGGAGGCAAGCGAGGAAAGTTGAGATTTCTGAAGTGTGGAGTCTTGAAGTGGATCTCAATCATTGATTGTGAAAGAGGACGAGGATCGTTGATCCGGTCCTAGTTGAAAGTTCTAAAGTCTTGAAGCTATGGACAAGCGCTTTTTTAGCTAATCATAGGGTCATGTCAGTGGTCATATGCAGATTGAGAGCTGAGGGAAGGAGGGCTAAGGGCCGAATTGGTGGTCTTTGAGACAGAAAAGTGCTAAGGAAGGATTTATTTGTGGTCACCTGGGAAGATGGTTTGAGGGAAGCACCTGCGTAGGATAAAATTTTGTGTCCGCCAAGGATAACAGGACGTTGTTATTTTTGGAGAATGGGGATATGATCTCCATGAAAAAGAAAAAAAAAAGAGACCTGTAGCATGGTTTGGCAATTTTGTTTATCATATGCATAATTCTAACAAAATGGTCACTTGCACATTTTGCAGAATTAAGAGGTTTAAACACATCTACTTAGGATGCATATTGAGGAAATGGAAGAAGTCGAGGGAGCCTCCAGTCATGATAAGGAGGTTGAAGGCCAAAATACCAAAGTTGGTAATGCAAAGTCATATTCCAATGGATGCAAGGGAAAAGGAGAGCAGGAAATGTTAATAGAAATGGTAAGAATCCTGAAGATGGAAGTGCAAAGCTACAAAGAAGACAACAAGAGATTGATGAGAGAGCAAAGTCAGATAAATGCTCAAGTGTTACAGAGCTTAAATCAATTGTAGAGACAAACAAAGAAGGGATCAAACTCAAGACAAGAGGAAGAAGGCAGGTGCCATGAAAGAAGGGATGATCATGGAAGAGATGGTTATGCTAGAATTTCCAGTAGAGCTCATGGACACCACTCACCTCCTTACTCAGAAGGAAATTTTTATGCATCGAAAGATCCCGCAAGTAGTCCATAGGTGTCTCCTGTCAGACACCAAAGAAGGAAACAAGAGGTAGATAGTTTTCAAGGAAAGCTGAGGAAGCTCAAGCCACCTTCCTTTGAGGGTGAAAGAGAAAGGGAAGATGATGTCGAAGCATGGTTTCTTGGGCTCTAGAGATATTTTCAGTTGCATAACTATTCATCAAATCTGGAAGCAAGGATTTCCACCTACCATTTACATGGGAAAGATGCAATGTGGTGGGGCAAACTAAAGCAAGTGGAACATGTTAATGAAATTAGGATCACTTGGAAGCAATTCAAGAAGTACTTCCAGAAGGAGTACCTCTCAGAGTATTTCTATGACAAGAAATGCAGGAGTTCTTTGAACTCAGGTTGGGAAGCATGACTATGGAAGAGTACGAGAAAAAGTTCTTGGGATTGTTAAAGTATGTCAGGTTCATTGGTGATGAGAAAGTGAAAATACAAAAATTTCTAAGTGGACTGCAGCCTTTTATAAGGAAAAAATCAAATATGATGAGCCCAAGCCCTTGACTGAAGCCATCGGGAAGGATAAATACCTATATGATCAAGGCCAGGGAAGAGAATATCTACAAAAATATCAGAAGGACAAGAAGAATGAGAAGTCTGATCAAAGGAGGAAAGGATTCAAACCTTCCTTAAACAGGAATGAGACTAATAGAAATTGTCAAGATCAATATGCTAAGAGGGATTTCAATAAAGAAGATTCCTTGGGAAAAAGAGGAAGACCACCAATCCAATGTTGTGGATGCAAGGAAAATCACCTATACAAGGAATTCCCACATAGAAAGGATAGAGTGAAGATTGTGCACAACATCTAAGAGGCTACAACAGTTGAAGATATGGGAAGAATCTACACAGCTTTAGATGATCAAAAAGAAGAGTACCAGTCCAATATGATCGAGATGGAAGGTAAGATCATAAATCATCTTGTTGCTATTTTGATTGATTCATGAGCAAGTCATTGTTACATTGATCCTAAGATAGTGGATAGATTGCATTTGGAGAAAAGTAAACCTGGAAAATCAAGTTTGGTTCAGTTAGCCACTGGAACCAAAAGAAAAATCCATGACATGGTCATAAGTTGTTCCATAAGTCTTAATGGCGTGAATACTAGTATTGATATAAATATCATACCATTGGGGTCTTATGATAKTCTGATTGGAATGGATTGGTTGGAAAAGCATCATGCTATCCTAGATTGTCATAACAAGACATTTACATGTCTTGATGGAAATGGAAAATAGAGCACTGTGAAAGGAGTTCCAAGACCCATCTCTATAAGGGATATTTCAGCTTTACAACTAAAAACATGTTTTAGGAAAGGATGTCAATTGTATGCAGCTCATGTGGAAGATATAGAAAATATGAAGGGACCAAGCCTCGAAGATTCCTCGATACTACAGGAATTTGAAGATGTATTCCATGAAATACTTGGATTTCAACCAAGAAGGGATATAGATTTCTCAATTGATTTAGTTCCAGGATCTGCCCCAATGTCAAAAACACCTTACAGAATGAGCACACCAGAGTTAAAATAATTACAAATACAGTTGGAGGAATTGTTGAATAAAGGGTACATACTTCCAAGTGTTTCGCCTTGGGGAGCACCAGTATTTTTCATCAAAAAGAAAGATGGAACCTTGAGGTTTTGTATTGAATTTTGACAACTGAACAAGTGCACTATAAAGAAAAAGTATCCTCTACCTCGAATTGATGACCTCTTTGATCAAATAAGAGGAGAAAGATATTCTCAAAGATTGAACTAAGTGCAGTATACCATCAGGTAAGAATCAAGGAAGAAGACATTCATAAGACAACCTTTAGGACCAGGTATGTGCATTATGAATTTGTAGTCATGCCATTTGGACTGACCAATGCACGAACTTTCTTCATGTGCTTATTGAATGGAATATTCAGAAATTATTTGGATATGTTTTTCATAGTATTCCTATTTGACATACTTATCTATTCTAAGTCTAAAGAAGAACATGAACATCACTTAAGACTGGTATTGCAAGTACTGAGAGAACATCAGTTGTATGCCAAGTTGAGTAAGTGTTCTTTTTATCAAAAGCAGATCCATTACTTGGGACACATTCTTTTAGAGTAGGGCATATGAGTAGATCCAGAGAAGATCAAAGCCATTAGAGGATGGCCAACACCCAGAAATGTGTCATACGTCATATATTTTATGGGATTAGTTGGATAATACAAAAGGTTCATAGTAGGGTTCTCTAATATTTCTCATCCCATCACTTTGTTGCAAAAGAAGGGAACTAAATTTGAATGGGCACTCAAGTGTGAAAATAATTTTAATATGTTGAAGGAATTACTTACTAGTGCACCTGTGTTAAAGATTGCTGACCCAAAGGAAAGTTTTGTGGTATGTACAGACGCATGTAAAGAAGGAATTGGGGGAGTCTTCACACAAAATGGACATGCCATTGGATATGAGTCTAGGAATCTTAAGGAACATGAAAGGAACTATGCCACACATGAATTGGAACTTGCTGCCATTGCTCACGCCTTGAGGATGTGGAGGAATTATCTCATGGGGAATAAATTTGAATTAAGGATAGACCACATTGGCCCGAAGTATCTTTTTGAACAACCAACATTGAATGTCAGGAAAACAAGATGGCTGGAATTTTTAATTGAATATGACTTCAATATCAAACATATCAAGGGAAAGGAGAATAAAGTTGTCGATGCACTTAGTAGAAGAGTGCATATCATGCATGCTACTATTGTCAGTATGCATCAGTTAGAATTGAAGAGAAGAATTTTAGATGGTATTGTTATAGACCAACATTACCTATAGGTAAAGGAAATCTTACATCAAGGAGATGTACAGTAGAAAATAAAGGATTATGAAATAAAGGAAGACAAATTACTCATGCATAAAAATATAATCTATGTTCCTATTTCTGGAGAACTAAGGAATTTGGTACTGAAGGAAATGCATGATGTTCCTTATGTTGGATGTCTTGGTTACCAGAAAATAATTACAGCAGTAAGAAGCCAGTTATTTTGGCCGGGAATGAAGAAGGATGTTGTTGAGTACATCGTTCAATGTATGGAATGTTAGAAGGTGAAGGCTGATCATAGGCACCTAGCGGGTTTGCTGCATCCATTGCTAATTCCAGAGAAGAAATGGGAAGTGATCACCATGGATTTCATCACAGGATTACCTAGAATGAATAAGCAACATGATTCAATCATGGTGGTGGTTGAAAAATTAACAAAGGCTACTCATTTTGTGCCTGTGAAGACAACGCATACCTAGGACAATTGCAGAAATTTTCATGAAGGAAATTGCTAGGTTGCATGGGATACCTAGGACAATTGTCTCGGATAGAGATACAAAGTTTACCTCCAACTTCTGGATGGGATTGTTTAAATTATTTGGAACAAATCTAAACTTTACCACAACATATCATCCCCAGATAGATGGGAAAACAGAGAGATTCAATCGAATAATTGAAGATATGCTGAGAATGTATGTGATGGATAATCCATCTAAGTTGGAAGATTACTTACACTTGGTTGCGTTTGCATATAATAATGGGTATCAAGCTTCATTGATAATGATCCCATTTGAAGTCTTGTACGGTAGGAAATGAGATACTAGAGTAAGCTAGGACAACCCAACAGATAGAGTGGTACTTGGGCCGGAGTTGCTCAAGGACATGGAAGACCAGGTGGTCAAGATCAAGAAGAATTTAAAGGCAGCTCAGGACTGATGGAAATTTTATGAAGACAAGAACAAGAAAACTAGAGAATTTAAAGTAGGGGAGAATGTTCTTTTGAAAGTGAAGCCCAAGAAAATATCTTTGAGTGTAGTTGTACAAAGCTGGCAGCCAGATTTTGTGATCCATTTGAAATATTGGATAGAATAGGGCTAGTTGCATACATGCTTTCATTGCCTGGTTCCATGAATGTGCATAATGTATTTCATGTATCTTTACTAAAGAAATATGTACGTGATCCTAACCATGTTATTGATTGGAGATTCGAGTAGAGACAAAGGGATATTTTTCAGGTTCAACCAATGCGGGTATTGGGCAGAAAAGTCAAAATGCTCTGGAATCGAGTTATAGAGCTGGTAAAAGTTCAGTGGACTTGCTACGGTCCTGAAGATGCTACCTGGGAGAATGAAGATGCCATGCGGGAAGATTACCCACAACATTTTGAATAAATTTGAGATTTTGATCTCTATTTTGTATATGCACTGAGGACAGTGCCAAAATAAGGGGGAGGGGATGTAACACCCCAGGTTTTGAAACCCCATTTTAAATAATGTATTGCTACAATGATGAGAGGCCAGGGTGCCCAAAAAATTATTAATAGGTTAGTGTGCCCAAGACATGTAATGTTTTTTTTTATCATTATTAATAGTAAATACATGGATGGCTGTTAGACAAACAAGGACTAGAGTTATAGGGGGATATGATTCCACAAGAGAGGGGGATTGAGGGGATAAGTGTTTATTCCTATTTTAATTACCCCTTTTTGTCTAAGGGAGGGGATTTTTTACGTGAGCTTCTTGGGGAGGAACATGAGGTTCTTGATTCCCCACGAAGTTACTTAAACCCACCTCTAGTTTGATGGGGGGTTCGACTGATGGCTTGTTCATTGATTTCCTATACGTTCACGCATTTCCTTGATTACATAACTTTTTTGTTTCTTCATCTTTCCTTTTAAATTCTTCCTTTAACTCATTTTTTTCCAACTTTCCATTGCTAATATTTTATTTATTCAAGTTATTAACCTCCTTAATGAGTGTTTCATTAAGGGGTTGCATCTTGGAAAACTCATCATATTTCTTAATAATATATTTTCTTAGTTCTTCATTATCCTTTTCAATTTTAATACTTTTTCTTTTGATTGCATTAATTCCACTTGAATTTTATGCATTGCATCCATTTTTGTATCCCTATTTTCATCCATCTTATTTTCCATTTGACCCTTATTTCCATTCATATTCTTTTTCAATTTTTCTATGGGGTGAAAAACCTCTTCTCTTTCTTCTTCAATAATGGTTGTTATAGCAAGATTTTACTCACCATTTATATCTTGCATATAGGGCCTTTTTCCATTTCCCTATGCAGACTTATCAACCCCTTTTTGAAAAATCTAGAGCCAATATATATATATATATATAT
>JZKD02S0582816.1:166418-181454 GCA_000966675.3 Picea glauca | reverse complement strand
CTCAACGGTGGAACGACATCAAACGATTGGATCGAGGTAGGATTCTTCCTCGTATTGCACATTAGTTTATATAGCACATGTTGGAATTGAGTTGATTTCTACAGTCATACCTATCTGTTGTGGCTTACCCTTGGCCATAGAGAGTTTTACCCTTGTAATAGAAATGGTGACTCCACTGGGGATAGATCTTCCTTCTAAGGGTTGAAGTACTTTTTCTTCTTACATTGCTCTTTTTCCTTTGTGTTTCTTGTCATATCAATGCTAGACAGAGTTTGCTCACTTTGGGTCTGAGTTTTTCAGCCTTTTACCCTTGCCTAGCCTTGTTTTAAAAGATATACACCCTTTTTGCCATGGCATCCGCATATACATGCTTGTTGTCCCACTGAAAGATGCATATATACGCCCTTTTCTCTTGAACAGTCACGTATACCACTTCCTCGTGCTTGCTTTCTTGGTTTAGTGACTGTTGGGTAGGTTTTGAGGATCATTGAGCCTTCTTAGGTCTCTGTGGTGCATGTTGATATTATCTGGGATGATAGGAAACCTATTTGGAGTTGAATTTTTGGGCAACATCTTTCTCTTTGTTTTCCATTTTTGATTTGTCCTTGGTAGTTGGGCTGTCATCTTAGCTTCTTGGTATTTTTCTTGAGTGATTTCTTTTTTACACAATAGAAGTTATATATCAAGTCGCTTATCAGTCCATGCATTTTCTTTTTAATACATTGAAAATACCAAAAAATAGGTATTTTCCATTGGTTGGTATTTTTGTCTTGGAACCTTTATCATTAGCTTAGCACATTTAGAAAAATATTGCATTTTACTTCTGAGTTACAGAGTTAAAATTGAAGATTTCACTATTTTTATTTAGCATATCATTCACTGAAAAGTTAAAGTTAGGATTTTCATTATATCTATTTTTATTTTCATGCAAAGTCATAACACCATGAGTTTCATTTCCATACCTTTTTGAGTAATCACGGCTAATAAAATTTACTCTTTAAACTAAAATTGATTAGTAACGATTTTATTGTTTAGGGTGCACATTCTAGCCTAGGATTTAGTGCCTTGGAATAGGATTTTGTGAGTAAACTTCTCCAAAGAAATTAAATCAACATATGTTTCTGAGACAGGGAGTTGAGAAATCCATTGTATAATTGGTAATATTAGGAGGCTCCACTCACACCAAAGTTAAGCACAAGGTTGCGTGAAGTTTGTTGAAGGGATAACCCCTGGATACTCACCTAGCGTCAGAGATATTTCTGTGGATTTATTCATATTTGGGGATCTTTCTAGTATGCATACCTTTGTGAGAGGTGGTACTTTCAATGTTTCAGGATTTACTACCCTACCCACACGGTAATCCAGACTTACGACTGCTCACCTATGCATCGGTTATACAAGGGTTATTATGCTTGTATCCTGAGTCAGATAGGGGTCGAACAACACACAACCTTTATGGAAGATTAACTCTCTAGGGGGATCTGACTGACTGGTTGTTAGGCCTACGAGGGCCCTTATAACTGATTATGTTACCTCTAAACTTTAGCAGGGAGTCTCAAGTCCCTCTTGGATGAGGCATACCTTCTTTAGTGAGGGAGGCCACTCAACCACTTTAGCCTGTTTTCATGCAGATTGGTCGTTTGAATTTTTTGTATTCTCTTTGATTACTAGTTGGACTTAGGATATCTTTTTATTTGTTTAGAGTCATAAGTCATCATGGAGTTAGACCAAATTCCACACAGGTCCTATTGGTTGTTACAGTTACCATCGGTTTTTGAGCTATTGCCTTCTAAAAGGCGTAGAGTTATCGGTAGTGGTACACACACATCCACTTTTCAGACTTGTGATCCCACAAGGATGAGTAATGAGTCTAGTCTTCAGAACACTGGGATTTCATCAACTCTCAATCCCACTATAGTTAATTGCACTCCTTTGACACCTGCAGCCACTACAGTTGTAGTGTTGGAGGCCTACACCGGTACTATGGCTCGGCCCATAGTCAATGCTTTGTCTCTTGTCTCTAACCCTTTTGGGGGTTTTGGCCACTCACCTAGTTACAATGTTCAAACCATCCTCATGGTTACTAGTCCATTTTCTTATGGTATGCCAAGTTTCACTTCGCAGTTTTCGACTGCCATCCCAGCTGCTGGCCATAACGCTAGCCTTGGACCTAAGGGCACTACACCTCCTTACACTCCTTTTCCGTTTGGTATCTCTCATGTTCCCCAAGTGAATCCTAATGTAGGAAGTGTCCCCTTCCTTAACCCCGGGTCTAATCCTTCTATGGATGGATGGAACAACCAAGCTAGCGGACAAGTTCTGCCCTATATCCATATCCCCTCGGTGCCGAATTCGACCAATACTTTTGGCATAACAAATCCACTTCAATCCTCTACATTCCCACCCATAGGAGGTCAGTATTATGTCTTGGGCACCCCCCAACTTGGATCTAATCTAGTTGGGGGCAGTTTTAACAACCCTCAGTTTGGAGCTAATCCAACTAGGGGAAATTTTCATAACCCTTATCAGAACATTCTTGCTGGAATGATGCCCAATCCATCTTTCACGAATCTGCCTGGAGGAGGGTATTTTAATTCTAGACAAGGTTCTGGTCCTCACCAGAATCCTGGATGGAACGCAACTCTTAATACTTAGTCTTTTGCAGGAGGATGGGGTCAGTTGTCACAAGCCTGTATTCCCTTTCTGGCCATGCTTAATCTGCCAGATTTTTCTAAACTAATGAACGACCCGGTGAGTCACGATCCCACATGACCCCCTATCCCCACCAAGCTTTCATCAGAAATTCCAAAGTTTGAGGGTAAGAATGGCAAGGACCCTGGTGATCATGTCATTACTTTTCACCTCTGGTGCTCATCAAATTATTTGAATCATGATTCTATTAGATTACGATCGTTTCAGCGCACTCTTATCGATATTGCGTCATAATGGTATATTGAGATACCTAGGGGGACATATGGGTCTTTTCAATAGTTAGTGCTATCCTTTCTTAACCATTTTCAACTACCCATTCGTTACGATTTTGGCCTTGAAATTTTGTCAACTTTACGCCAGGGTACCGACACTCATACATCGGACCATATCCAAGAATGGTGTAGGAAAAAATAGTTAGTTAAGACTCCCATACCATTGACCTTTCTTTTAGAATGGTTTTTAAAGTCTTTGCACGCTCCTATTTCAAAGGACGTTGCTACTTCCGGGGTCTTCAGCAAGGAAGAGGCCATTTTTAGAGCCCAGCAATTCGATTTGATCTATGCTCAGTCTGGGATGTTATATCACCTTCTTCCTGACGCACCATGGTCGACTCATGATCCTAGACAGAGTCCTGGGCCCCATGTTGATGGAATTGAGGGTTCCACCATTGTAAAGTCTGCAGACTCAGCAACGAAGTCTGTCGGAGGACCAACTTCAATTGGATCCTCCAAACCCACCCAATCGGTGGATGTACATTACGTGCAGTCATTGAAAAACCCAAATGGTGACCAAAAAATAGATGGGAATAAACGAAAAGGTCGAAATAATTGTAGAGGTGGTAAAAATAAACCCAAGGACAAGAATAATAATGGAAAATAGAATGATAATGTTGGAGAGGGAAAGAAAGAAAAGCGTAAGGTTAAGTTTCCTTGTAAACTTTGTATTGATGATAACCTTACACACTTATGCCCCAAACTTGTGGAGGCTGCAAGGCTTTAAATCTTTCACCCGTTGTGCTAACGAATCCTTTTCCTCACAACGAACACTTAGCCTCGAGTTCTTCGAACACCAGAAATTCACCTAGTGGGAGTCAAAACACACCACTGCAATATGGCGATCGTGTTTGTATCAATATGGTCGACGCAAAAATTGATATAGCCACTCACTCTCGATATTATGGCTCTTCAAAATCTAGTACTAGCCTAGAAGCTCCTCCTCCACCCCCGGAGACAAATTTACAGATCGAGAAACTAGAGCCACCGCCTCGTATTTCGAAAGGAGTATTCAAGCGCTCTAGCCATAACCCTAATGCTAGAGCCACCCATAACTACTCTATTGTTGAGGATCTAGGCCAAACACCTTGTGCGATGTCTTTTTTGGAGGTACTCTAGATGTGTCCATCACAGAGGAATGTCTTACTCTCTGCCTTAGAAGCTCTATAACCTAGTGGCTTGAAGATCATCAAGTTTGATGTCACAAATGTGAAGCCTAGCTTACCCTACCATGTGGCTTTCCAAATCCACATGGAGTATTCTAAATATACCATCAAATGAGCGGTTGTTGATGAAGGTGTTGCCACTTGCGTGATGTCCTTAGTATGTTGGAAAGCTATCAGTTCTCCAACCCCTTCAAAGTCATAGACCATGTTGACCACATTCGATGGTCATTCCTTCCTCCTTCATGGTATTCTCCCCGCCTTTTTGATCCAGTTAGGTGGGAAGACAATAGAGGTAGAAGTAGAGGTAGTTGATGCACCTCTCGATTATAACTTGCTACTAGGTCGCAATTAGACTTATGTTATGGTCGTCATCATATCGTCCATTTTTCGTACGCTTTATTTTCCTCATCAGGGGGAGATTGTGACGATCAACCAATTATCCTTTGCGTACTCTAGCCCGAATGCATTTGTTGGACTGTTGATCCCTGTGGTCGACAATTCTCAGCCGGAAACTGAGAATATCAGTGTCATAATGTATCCTTCCCTCATGGGTACTTTCGACTTCTCGGCACTGACTCACCACATTTACGCCATGTCCAGTACGCCCGCTTCAGTAGAGAACTCCATCCCTTTCCACACTTCTTATTCTAGTGACCCTTGGATCCTACCTCCTCCGACTTCGTCGATTGAAGGTCAGTTGCATGCTAGCATGGCTATGCCACTATCAGCAACATAGATTGCATATCAAGCTATCCTTGACTCTTCTGTTGATCTTGATCCTGTTCCCTCATAGACGGTCGAGGAGGATCCAGTTCTTAGGCCTGTGTGGGCCACTTCATTATCTTGTTCACATGATTTCTTGGATGAGACTTTGCCTTTGTACGAAGCCATCCTTGAAGCCATGAATGTTTCCGAGAGACCTTGGGACGATATGCATGATCATCGATCTGATTTTCTCCCAAGTCTTGAAATAATTGAGAAAGATGATTTTATATCTACCCTGAGTGAGATAGTCAGTCACGCCATAGTTCCACTTGATACACATGGCATTTATGCCGAAGGGAATATGGAAAGTATTTCTCCTACCATCCATATCGATATCTCTCGTACCCCTAACAAGATCAAAAATGTAAATATAGGTGCAGATTGTTCGTGAGAAGAGATTTTGATCTACACCAACCTCTTCAAAGAATTTCATGACGTATTCTCTTGGTCATATGAAGAGATGCTAGGGATCAACCCCCATATTGTCGTATGAAGAGATGCCAGGGATCAACCCCCGTAGAGTTGTTAATCCTAGGAAGGCCCTCGCTATTAAGGAAGAGGTAGAGAAGCTATTTAATGTCGGCTTTATCTGCCTAGTTCCCTTGACTAAATGGGTAGCCAACCCCGTTTCCGTGAATAATCCATGTGTGTATGGACTTTCGCGACCTGAACAAAGCCTGTCCTAAAGATAACTTCCCCACACCTTTCATTGATCAGATTCTCGATGAGTGTGCGAGAAGCGAAATATTTTCTTTTATGGACGGATTTTTAGGATATAACCAAATCGAGATCAAACCCAAAGACCAACATAAGATGGCATTGATATGTCCTTGGGGCATGTTTGCATACCGGAAAATTCCTTTCAGCTTGAAAAACACCGGAGAAACCTTCCAATGAGACATGACTTTCACTTTTCATGATCTCAAACACATAGTTGAAGCTTACCTCGATGATCTTGTTGCTCACTCTCGCAAGAGAGTGGATCATGATATGCACCTTCAACTGGTTTTTGAAAGATGTTTCTACTATAGAATCCGACTCAATCCTCATAAATGCATCTTTTGTGTTAGATTTGGCCGTCTCTTAGGATTCTTAGTCTCCAAGACAGGGATCATGGTAGATCCACTTAAGGTTGAGGTCATTCTTCAGTTGCCTCCCCCACACACGATTAGACAACTTCAAGGTTTACAGGGGAAATCTAACTTTTTGCATTGGTTTATTGTGAATTATGACAATATCACTAAGGGTTTCATGTGTCTATTGAAGAAAGACACCTCGTTTATCTAGGATGAGTGAGCCCAACAGTATTTTGACGCTTTAAAGAAAGCCTTGGTAATAACCCCTCTGCTGAAATCTCCTAATTACAGTAGATATTACTTGTTGTATATCGCCGCATCTAAAGAGACCATTGGTATGGTTCTAGTTCAAGAGGATGATGAGCTTCGTGAGCACGTAATCTACTATCTCAATCAAAATTTAGTCTGTCTTGAATCTAATTACTTGCACGTTGAAAATCTAGCTTTGGATGTCGTCCATGCAATCCAACGTTTACGAAACTATATATTGCTTTGAAAAACTACTGTGGTTTCCGATGTTAATCCATTTCAATACGTCATCACTAGACGTATCATAGGCAGAAAACATAATAAATGGATTTTCATCTTACAAGAATTTGATCTCAACTTTGCTTCATCCAAGTCCAAGAAATCACTAGTTTTTGCAGAGTTAATATCCAATTTCCCACGATTAGACGAAGATGTTATTCATGTCGATTCATTCCTAGATGAACACATTTTCCTCGTCTCATCGTCCGAAACCTGGTATGGAGATATTTTTTTATATCTTCAAACCTTGAAGTTCACTCAACATCTCTCGCGAGATGATCGACAACGTGTTAGATACCAAGCCAAAAAGTATACAATCATTGGCAACACTTTGTATCATCGAGGAATAGATAGTATCTTACGTCATTGCTTAACTCACGAGAAAGCCAAGTTAGTCCTTAATGATTGCCACAAAGGGGATTGTGGTGGTCATCTATCCGGTTTTGCGACAACCCAAAAAATCTTTCGAGCCAGTTACTTATAGCCCGCCATCTTTAAAGATTGTATTGAAGAAGTTAAGAAGTGTCACCCCTGCCAGGTGTTCACTCAAAAAATGTGCTCTCACCCAGCCCCTCTTCACCCAGTCATTACCATCGGTCCCTTCACCAAGTGGGGAGTAGATTTCATTGATTGCAACCCAACTTTGGCTAGGGGGCATCAACACATTATCGTGGTTGTCAACTACTTCACCAAGTGGTACAAAGCCATGCCTACCGTGAAATCCAATGGGAAGACTACAAATTTTTTCATATTCAACCAAATTATCACCCAGTTTGGTATCCCGAGTGATATTATCACTGATCATGGCAATCAATTTCAAAATGAAATGATGGTAGAACTAGCATCTAAGATGGGGTTTAAACATGGTCACTCATCTCCTTATTACCTCGGAGAAAAGCGGCAAGTAGAGGCTGTCAACAAGTCTGTCAAGACCATATTACAAAAAATTGTCAGTCGGAGCAATTCCAACTGGCACATCATGTTGTATCCCACACTGTGGGCATACCAAACCTCGGTCAATACTACCACCAGTTTTTCCCCTTTTCAGTTAGTGCATGGTGTGGAGTCGATACTTCCTGTTGAATGTGAAATCCCTTCTCTCAAATTGGCAGTTGAGCTCCTTCCTGACACTTCGGATTTAGAGCGATGCCTTGTACACCTAGAGAGTATTAACGAGCATCGTCGAAACGCCTTTACGGCTATCCAGGCAAACAAGAAATGTGTCAAGGATTAGTATGATAAGTCTGTCTATCCCCAGTTGTATGTTGAGGGTGACTTGGTCTTCTTGTATGACTAAGCCAAAGAACCGCTAGGGGAAGGCAATCTTAAACCCATGTGGCACGGTCCTTATATCATGCGACGTGTTCTAGAAAAAAGAGCCTACGAGTTGGAATATTATGAAGGGAATAAATTGGTTGAGCCTAGAAATGGGCTCTACTTAAAAAGGTATTACGTTTGAGCCCTAGGCTTGGGAGAAACCCTTTGTATACTAATGTAAATTTAGTGCATATACACCTTTTCCCCCTTTTTTGTCTTTAGCTTTCTTATCAAGTTTTCCCTTTTGTTTGAATATGTCAACGGAGTCTTTGGTCTACGTAGGATTCATAAACGGAACCAGTCATCATACACGGAACTTAGCTTCCGCCACTTGGTGATTTACTCGCTCAAGGGTCTATTGGTGTCTTTAGGTGGCGTATGCCTAGGGACATTCATGAATAATGTGGCCGAATACAGTGTTGTCATAAAATGATTACGCGATGCTATCTCACATAGTATTTGCTCTATAGAGGTGTGCCTGGATTCTTAGTTAGTCGTATGTCAGTTAAATGGTTGTTACCATGTGTGTAATCTGACATTACTCCATTGATTCCTACGGATACGTCTTTTAGAACGATAATTTGATTTTATTACATACTTTCACATTCCTAGAAGTTCTAATCATGTATCCGATGCCTACACTAAATATGTTTTGAATTGGCATTTGTCACATTAATAAAGCAAAGAAAACCATTAAATCAATGTACACATTGTAAGATATAAGTACAACCAAAGATCCCTCTTTATATATTTCCAAAAATATGGTGTTTTATATTACAAAATTGGGGATAAAACCCTCAAAAATACATATACAGTCGATATACATGTCCCATGACATCTATGCATGTGGCGCCGGATGAGTCTCGTGATAGAAAACCATGGCATTGGCGAGACACTGGAAGAGTCATACCCATGCTCTAGGTACACTAACAACCTTCCTCTGCATGGCTTCAGTTATATTCTCCACCTAAACCATAGGAATCCTCTGTGTCAAATGCGACAGGTTTCCCTGTACGTTCTGAAGAACTCTCTCCGCTTCTCCTCCCACTGCCTCATCTCCCCAGTGCCTCTGCCTATGTTGTAGGAATCCCTCCAGCCATTATGGACCCACATCTGGAACCACACAAGTATCGAGTTAATATTTAAAAACACCATCCAAAAAATATTTTTGTTCTTTTAAATACGAAAATAAAAAAAATGAAATATATAAAAATATTTTTTACCTATGGCGCCATAGGTGACTCCTGGTGGAAGAAGCATATCAGGATCACCTATAAAATCAATTACCACATGGGAATAGTCATCCAGAGCTATGATTTGTCTCCTCCACCAAAAGAAAAAATCATCGTTGTATGGTTTCGCCACCCTACCTCGACCCTGTTGTCTCATGACCTCGATCCATCGCGCCATAGTTGGATCACGTGGCCCTCTAGGAATGATCTCTACTCTAGGTCCTAGGCTTGGGATCTTCTCGAAAAAGAAGCTACAAAGGATAGAGGCAAACCTGAAGTTTCTCTTTTCCCCCTTCTTGCACTCTGTCAGCTAACCTTTCATATTGGTCAACAGTGAGGTACACCAATCATAAATGGTAGGTCTCTCACACTCCAGTGCATAAAACATAAGCGGTCTCGATGCTTGATGTAGTGAGGCCGACCCTATGATCCTGGTAAGCACGAGAACAATAATCTTCAGGCTGAGGTTACCTATAGCCCGGATAGGGATTTGACTTCTCACCATGGGAGTCCCTACAACACAGTGGGCCTCAATGTATTCTTCAACCTTCATCGCACTCCTGACCCCACATGACTTGAGGTCCATGACCTCTCCTCGGTGTGAAAGTCTTGTCAAGAAATAGATGTCCTCTACTTCAATCCTTAATAGTTGTCCATCAAGGATAAAGCTCTCGCTATCTGGATCCCAATATTCCACCAGCATTTCCAATAACCTCAGTTGGGCCCTCATTCCTTTGAGAGCCCAAAACTTGTATAGACCACATATTTTTAATGCTACTTGAGCCACCAGATCCCCATCCACTGCTGCATCTACCTCCCCATGCTCTCTCTCCCTCCACTCCAAAACCATCCTGCAAACACCAAATCAATTTTTGAGTCAGAAGCTTATTTTTTGTCATTTTGCGCAAGTATATGTCGGTTATCCAAGAACAGTCATGGGTAGGGCCTGATATACGCTCCATGTAGTTCACACATGGGCGTATATCTATTCTTATACACTACATATTAATAAAAACCTTCGTATATCGAAAAACTGAATTTGCGCCCTTAAAAACTAAAAAAATGGAGCCTAATTCAAAATTGTAAACCATTGAATTTGAAGAGGATGGGATGAAGAGTTACTTGGACAAGACAGTTTGTGATTCCATTGCCTATTGATCCCGCGGTCGTCGTTTGAATTCTAGAGGTATGTTAGTCCAAATTTCACTATTTTGGGTGAAAATGAAAATGACATAGTAAATTTTGATTTTATTACTATTTATAAAACATTTTTACCCATTTGATATAGTTTTATGCTATTATTTTGTCTAATGGACTAATTCAAAAATGGTTTTAAGTTGGTTTTTGTAGTTTTGACTCAATTTTCTTACAGATTTCAACGTCATGGTTGGTCATTCGTCTCCTCAGGCAGGTATATTCATAACCTAGCATATAGGATAGGTATTCACTACATCATGCAATTTTGCATTATCCTTCAATTACCACTTTTTATGCCTTAGGTACGAACCCATTTATTGTGATGCATTAACCTCCAACTACTATCATAGCATCATTAGTAAATGGTAGAGACTTACCAAACATGGGTACCCTAGTTAGAACCTCTTTTTCATTTGGTTCCCATGCCGAGATAATTTCCTTAGGATCGTGAGTCCATTAGAATTCAATACATGACTTTACAATGAGTTTCATTTCTCATTCATGCACATGCGTCCTTATTACCCGTGGACTCCCAAAAAATGAGTCTTAGTTAATCTCTTTTCTGACTTGTTATTAAAAATTGAAAAGATCGTCGAGTGATTTGTCCCTTTAACACTCGTTAAAATTGGATTTGAAATATCATGAGTCTTAGTTAATCTCTTTTTCGACTCGCTATCAAAAATGGAAAAGATCGCCAAGTGAACTTGTCTTTTTCACACTCATAAATTGGATTTGAAAAGATGTCTATTTGGCACAAGTTTACCCCTTTTTCACATCAAGTGGACTAAAAGATATAAAAAAATCACATTTTTTGGTGTTAAATTGTGATTTCATCTCATTCCCTTGCTTGCAGTATTGAGCCTTTAGCCAGTTCTCGCTTTGCATTATAAACCATGGCCCAAGCAGTTTGCATCCTCAACCAAGAAGAGCCTTGTTTATATCCTTCACAATTTGACACCCTATACCCTGGAGGGAACATCACCCCAAGTGTCCATCTCCCACATACATTTCCTTGCATTGAGCATAGGTACGTTCCACTGTTGGAACTAGTTTTTCTTACTTGCGACACTCATTCCCTCCTCTATATCATAGCATTCACTTGTTATGAAAAAACAAAAAAAGATGGGTGGGAAGGGAGTACTATATTGTAATTGGCAGCAGTCATGTCTCCTTCGAACAAAGCACAAAGTTATTGAGTCCTTGCGTCATCATAATTTTGGGTTTAGCACGGCCTTAGGAAGCTAATATCATTACAGAATTTTCTCTACCGACTAGTTAATCTTCTAGTCACTATGGAGAACATTATGGATGCCTCCTGCATCTAGTTGTCACATCATTAAGTCTATGCTGTCGGAGTCCACCGTATGTCTCATGATCTTGTTCAAAGTAAGTCTATCAACCTATGTCGGCCACTCCTCAAAAATCTTGACTTTACATGTCGGCCAAACCCTCAGTTTGTCTTAGAATCACATGATACTTTGGTCTTATGATGCACCCTGGCCCTAATTTCACCATTGGTAGGTCACCTTGAACCCAACAATCGACATTTCATCATGGGTCGTTGACTGGGTGGTTTCCCTTGTGTTCAATGGCAAGACATCTATTCAAAATTTTCGTGCAGTGTCTTGGATGCCATTAGCCTTATTGGTGGTTTCCTCACCTTTGTCAGCAATTTTCATCATTGGCTACTATTCAGAGGGTATTTTTTGTGTACCACTTGCATTTGGCACATGCGAAAGACACACAGGGTCATTGGTTTGTGAACATGTTCTTCGTTTGATCTCCACCAAATCATGAAGCTCCTGCTTTGTTCCTCGTGCTAACTGATGACAGATTCCTTAATGCTCTCCTTTTAGTGGGTCTCTTTCCATCGACTTCAGCTCATGTATTATGGATACAATACCTAGATTTTTATGAGTACCTTGAGGCTTGCAGTCATTAGTGGTAGGCTCTCTCGCCATTGAAAGATGGAAATACATCAATGTCTCCTGATCAATAGATCTCTCAAGTGTTCAACACCAGCTCCTTTATTCACATTTGTAGAGATGTACTCGGTGCCTTGATACCTACTTTCATCATTGGTAGGTTGCCTCGCGTTTATTAATGGTATACCTCAATGACCGGTAATCAAACGATGTCTCATCGTGTTCAACCTCAACTCATTTATTCACATGATATAGACTTTCACCATTGGCAGATTGTATTGAAGACTTGAAGACTTCACTTTGTGGATGCAACTTTCCTGAGTTGTTACTTTCATTTCATTGGACCAGTACCTATTTGACTTCATTGATCATGGGAGATTATATTGTACTCCATGGTATACAGATATCTTCAGATTGATTTTGAGACTGGTTTCACTAGGCCTTGTTCGCGACTATGACAACTATTGGCGTATAACCACATTTATACTTGCCTAGTCATGGCCATGAACACTTGTTGGTATATTTTCCACATGGATCTGCATTGTATTCTTGGCAGCCATGTATGCAAAGTCAGTACACAATGTAATGAGAAATTGAGTTCGTCCAACTGGTTTTCTACCACTCCACTTCTAGGTTATTTATAATGTATTTCGGCCATCGCATATACTCCTCTGATCTCAAACATTAGGGGGCATCTGTTATAGCAATATTTTCCTCACCATTGCTATCTTGCACAAAGGACCTTTTTCCATTTCCCTATCCAGACTTATCAACCCCTTTTTGATAAATCCAGAGCCAAAATATATATTTTTCCACATATACACTCCCTAACTACTTTGCAAGGTGTGTATACACTTGTTGCTTCACTACAACTCGTGTATATCAGGATTTGTGCCAGAAAATATAAAATGAGGTCGGGTTTACATGTCACGATAGAAGATCTCTGATCTTTGGCCTTCCATATACTGGAAACGTTCCAAATCGGCCCTTCAATTGCATTCTGGAGGCTATAAGAGCACAATTTTGAGCTATGGAAAAGGGGGAGAAATCATTAAACTTTGAGAGCACAGTTACTCTAGAGAAATTAATTCATATTGAGTCTGCATCCCTTTATCCCTCAAGTCTGAACATAGTTTTCAACTCCCAATCTCTTTCATTATTGTCAAGAGGACCTCATTACCTCTTTTCTATGAGCTTGCCTTTGGTGGAGGATTGAAGTGGTGGAGACCCAATTGGAAGGAACTTGGTTTCTTGGTTTCAAACCATGCCGAAATGGAAGTCTGTAATGTTGATACTTCTGTTGATCAATTATTAATAGAAATACTCATTTCCCGTCCTATAGATATCTTGAAAATATATGATTATTATCCATGGGCATGTTTGTAATGTTTATTAATGGATTGTGCTATCTGATGTGCTAACTCATTTTATATATTGTCACTATATACTTGCATCACTTGTTTGTTGAGAACTTCTTGTAGGTGTAAAACTTTGGGTCAAAGTGCTCAACGGTGGAATGACATCAAACGATTGGATCGAGGTAGGCTTCTTCCTCGTATTGCACATTATTTTATATAACACATGTTGGAATTGAGTTGATTTCTGCAGTCATACCTATCTATTGTGGTTTACCCTTGGCCATAGAGAGTTTTCCCTTTTAACAATGGTTAAACTCTCTCGAGTTTTAGATGGTGAAGTGAAATTTGGAGCACACTTTGGAGCCATGTGAAAAAATAATAATACTCCACTTTTTCCACTTTATCACACATTTTGAATCACCAAAAATATATCTTATAATCAAAATTTATGTCAATTGTAAGTTGCATAACTTTCAAACCTTAATTTGGATAATGTCTAGATGGATGAACTTCCTTATGATGTATCTATGAAATTTCAAACCTTACATGTCTAAAATGTTTTCATGGAGTACTCTAATACGTCCTCTTTACAATGCCACAAGTCCGACCAAAATTTGATGTGCCAAGTAAAAGATATGGTATCTTTGATCCGGATTTATGCAGGAACACAATGAAATACTTAAATACACATAAACGTATAGATGCAGTAGAATTAAAAATTTATTTCATTAATAAAAAATGACTAAAATATGCTTACAGACAAAATGGAAATAAACTAGCTACAACATTGGTACCTTATATTTGAGAAGAGATGTCATAGATACTGGCCTCTAAACTATGTTACAATGAGGCTCAAAGGCCTATTTAATATTGAGAAACAATGGAAAACCCTAAACATCAAAATACTTAACCCTAGGAGATGAAACACCAATACTGATCCAGGTGGATATCGGTGGCCACCCACCTTTTCCGACTAGCTCAAAACAGTTTTCTAGCCATTTTGGCAATTTACTATTTTTAGCAGGTTTTAACTTCCGGGGCCATTTTGAGGGCCTAAATGAAGGTTTTTCGATATCAAGGTTCTCAATGATATCCAAAGGCATGATTGAGCCCCAAAAATGAATATCCTCGACGATACCTTTCCAACGAGATATCACACGCCTAAAACGAAGATCGTATGCAAAAGTTACGACCCCGGGAAGTTGATGCACCAACTTACCCAAACGGGGCCCACGTGACTTTTGGCGCTTCATCTCCTAGGGTTAGGTTTTTGGATGTCTAGGACTCTTGGAATTCCCGATTATTGTAAAAAGGCCTCCAGAGCCTCATTGTAACCATCTTCTTGCGAATGTGAGTGGCCGTCACATCTCTTCTCAGAGATAAGCTACCACCATTCTAGCGAGTCTTTCACTCTATATTTTTACAGTTTTTGTACATTTCTTTGATTAATAGAAATCATGTATTACTGTATATCTGTGTTTATGGTTG
>JZKD02S0582816.1:140780-166408 GCA_000966675.3 Picea glauca | reverse complement strand
TTTGGCAATTTACTATTTTTAGCAGGTTTTAACTTCCGGGGCCATTTTGAGGGCCTAAATGAAGGTTTTTCGATATCAAGGTTCTCAATGATATCCAAAGGCATGATTGAGCCCCAAAAATGAATATCCTCGACGATACCTTTCCAACGAGATATCACACGCCTAAAACGAAGATCGTATGCAAAAGTTACGACCCCGGGAAGTTGATGCACCAACTTACCCAAACGGGGCCCACGTGACTTTTGGCGCTTCATCTCCTAGGGTTAGGTTTTTGGATGTCTAGGACTCTTGGAATTCCCGATTATTGTAAAAAGGCCTCCAGAGCCTCATTGTAACCATCTTCTTGCGAATGTGAGTGGCCGTCACATCTCTTCTCAGAGATAAGCTACCACCATTCTAGCGAGTCTTTCACTCTATATTTTTACAGTTTTTGTACATTTCTTTGATTAATAGAAATCATGTATTACTGTATATCTGTGTTTATGGTTGAATCTCTGATACATTTTTGTTATATTATTGAATATCTACAATATCTCTGTGCATTTCTTTATTATATCTCCGCTCTCATTTCGTGCCGAAAATAATCCGGATCAAAGACTATGGGCCCCGTTTGGGTAAATTGGTACATCAAATTCCCGGGGATGTAACTTTGGCATACAATCTTCATTTGACATGCTCAATACCTCGTTAGAAAGATCTGTCTGAGGACTACAAATTTTTGTGTGATAAAAATCAAATGAATGAATATTCTTCTCCCTGTTTTCCCCAAAAAAAATCGTTTAGGGCCTCAAACGACTTTGGATGTTCAGGACCCAAAAAACTGCTAAAAATAGTAAACTGTGCGAAAACTGAAAGAAGAAATGGTGGAGGTCCAAATGGAATAGGTGGGTGGCCACCAATATCCACATGGATCATTCCTCCCCCCTTAGGAAGCAATGGTCTCCATTGTGTTGAGTTCCTCCATGAGATGAGGAAACTTCTGCTGAACTTGGTCCCTGGTGAAGGAGTTCGCTTGCCTTGACAACTCAATATAGTGATATCATCTGTTGTCGGGTGTGCTTAATCTGTGTATCCATGATCTGATCATCTTTGGCTTGTTTCATGTAGTCTAGATTTAACTTTGTTGGTGTGAGTTTTTCTTCCATGTCAGATGTGTCTAGTAGAGGTGGAAAGTAGGGTCAAAGGCAGTCCACATTAAACACTAGGTGTAGACCAAGGAATGGTGGAATACTGAGTTCAAAGGAATTGTCCCCTACAAACTTGGTGATGGGGTATGGCCCATATCAAAGTGATCAAAGCTTGTAGTGGGGTCTAACAAGGCACTCCTTTTTCAAATTTAGCCACACTTTGTCTCCCACTTGGAAGTTGTGTGGCACCTGATGTTGATCATGTCGCTGCTTGTACTTAGAATTGGCTTTGTCCAAGATGTCATGAATCTGTTGGTGGATTTGTTGAATGTGCTCAATGAATCGGTTTTCCTTGTCATCCTCAGACTAGACATGGGCTAAATCTTCCTGAGTAGCTGCAAATGGCATGGCTACATCAATGGGACATAGTGGCTGGAATCCTAAGCCCACCTGAAAGGGGTTGTGGTTGGTTGAGCTATAGAGATCCCAGTTGTAGTTGTGTTTTACATAGGGGAGGCTCTCATCCCATGTGTGTGGATGCTTTGAGTTGTACATGTGCATAATGTGTACGATCATGCAGTTGAAAACCTTTGTCTAGCGATCAGTTTGCAGATGGAAATATGTGGATTTGGTGAGCTTGGTGTACAACATCAACAAGAGCTTGGACCAAAATGTACTGAGGAACATGTTGTCCCAATCTGAGATGATAGACTATGGAATCCCAAAGTGTACCTACACTCATTCGAATAAGAGTTTAGGAGTGGCTTCTATTGTGATATCTTTCTTGCAGGCCATCATAATGGAAATCTTTGAGAATCTATCGACGACCACAAAAACACAGTCATTGCCATGCTTAGTAGAAGGAAGGCCCAACATGTAATCCATAGAGATGGATTCCCAAGGTTGACTAGGGGTAGGAAGCAGAGTATAGAGGCCTTGCTTCTTGATGGTCGGTTTGGAAATGGCACAAGAAGTGAAGGACTTGATGTACTTCCTGACATCCTGTCGAAGGTTCAACCAATAGAAATACTTTTTCAATATTGCCACGATTTTCCTGACCCTGAAATGCCCAGTGACCCAACTGTAGTGCACCACCCAAATCATCTTGGCACACTCTCTTAAAGGAACACAAAGGTGTCCCAAGTGACATAGCAGGGCATCCTTACCCTCCAAGAGCGTATTGTATGTGTGGCCAAATTTTGGATCACTTTTATAGAGAAGTGACCATCAAAAGTCTTGTTCCCACAAGAGTTGAGCACAGTGATTAGCACCACGATAGGTGGTTGGTTGAGGCAGTCTGTAACATTATTGGTGACTCCTTTATTGTACTTAATATTCAAATGAAATTGTTGGAGGTATGTGGACCACTTTTGATAGCGATCATTCTATAATTTTCCTTATGTCTATATGAACTGCAGTGGTCGGTGGTCTGTGTAGATGATCATTTCCTTTCCCGTCTCTTTGTCATAAGTGGGATACTTTTGAACTGTGTTGGAAAGTGTCTCATTGTGATATGCCATTGGATGCACATGTTGAGTAAGGACTGCCCCAATAGCATAGTCAGAGGCATCTGTCTCAATCTCAAATGGTTATTGCAAGTCTGGTAATGTGAGCACTGGTGCAGAGTAGAGGCGATGCTTCAACTCTCCGAACGCCTTTTGTTGAGATTCAGACCAAAATAATTTTTCTTTCGATCCTCCCTTGCTGAATTGACTCAAGGGCCAAGTGATATGAGAGAATCCCAACATGAACCTGCGATAGAAATTGGCAAGACCCAAAAAGATGTGGAGCTTTGTTAGGGTGGTTGGGGCTGGTCAATCCCGAATAACTTGGATATTGGATGGATCCACATGCACCCCCCACTCATCAAAAATGTACCCTAGATACTGAAGTTGGGTCATGCCAAAAGTGCACTTCTCAAAATTGGCACACAACTTTTGTTGCTGCAGTGTTTAGAGGACCTGTCAGATGTGGTGAAGGTGCTCTTCCCAAGTCTGGCTGAAGATCATAATTACATCCAAGTACACCACTACAAATGAGTTGGTGAATGGATGAAAGATGTCATCCATTAGCCTCATGAAGGTTGCAGGGGCATTTGTCAGCTTGAAAGGCATGACCAACCATTCGAAAAGGCCCTCCTTGGATGTGAAGGCAATCTTCCACACATCAGAGGGTTTGATTGGTACCTGGTGATACCCAGACTTCAAGTCGATCTTGTTGACATATTTCTCCCCCTTGATTTGCTTTATAAGGTCATCAATCCATGGGATTGGGTACCTATTCCATATAGTGATCTTGTTCAATGCCCAATAGTCAATGCAGATTCTCCAAATCCCATCTTTCTTCTGCACCAACACGATCAGGCTCACAGAGGGTGATGAACTCGGTCGTATGTGACCTTTTTGCAACTACCCTCTCTATTAGGGTGGTTAGGGCTGTCCAATCCTAAATGAATTAAATCTTGGATGGATCCACAAGCACCCCCTTCTCATAAATAATGTATCCCATATACTTAATCGGGGTCATGCCAAAAGTGCACTTCTTCAAATTAGCACACAACTTGTGTTGTCGCAGTGTTTGGAGGACCTATCAGATCTGGTGGAGGTGATATTCCCAAGTCTGGCTGAAGATCAGAATGTCATCCAAGTACACCACCACAAATGAGTTGGTGAATGGCTGAAAGATGTTGTCCATTATCCTCATGAAGGTTGTAGGGGCATTCGTCAACCTGAAAGGCATGACCAACCATTCAAAAAGGACCTCCTTGGATTTGAAGGAAGTCTTCCACACATCAGAGGGTTCGTTTGGTACCTGGTGATACCCAAAATTTAAGTCGATATTGATAAAATATTTCACCTCCTTGATTTGGTCTAGAAGGTCATCAATCTATGGGATCGGGTACCTATTCCATACAGTGATCTTGTTCAATGCCCAATAGTCAATGCAGAGTCTCCAAGTCCCATCCTTCTTCTGCACCAACACGATCGGGCTCCCATAGGGAAATGAACTCTACCGAATGTGACCTTTCTACAACATCTATTGAATCTGCCTCTTGATTCCGTCATTCTCCATAATAGAGCGTCGATAGATTGGTCCATTGGGAAGCGACACACCTGGGGTCAAATTGATGGGGTGCTTGACTTGGTAGTATAGAGGCACCCCTGTGGGGGAGGTGAAGATGTCCTCATACTCCTCCATGACCTTATCCATTTGTTTTTGTCATGTAGAGGGGCCTTGTCTAGAGGTTGTGGCCACAGTCTTCTTCTTTCCTTGAGGGTGGATTATCAGAAAAAAAAATTTCCTAGTTTTGGAAATGAGTTGACTGCATTGTTTTGCAGTAACCAAAGAGATGGTGGGAGGTAGTGCTATCTTCAATATCCTGTACAAATTATTGCCCAAAGTAATAATAACAACACAAGCCCTGGACTCATACAGAGCATGTCGCTTCCACAAGCATGGTTGGCCTAATAATACATCAGAAACATCAAGACGAGCAATGCCACATAATACCTCATCCGTTAAGGGATTGATGTTGTAGGGAAGGCAACATTGTTGGCTGACGTGGAGGTCCCATCCTTGGTGCAGCCACCCGATAATGTATGTTTGTGGGTGTGATGTGGTCAGCAAGCCCAACCGCTTCATGACCTCTACTGATATGAGGTTCTTCTGTCTCCTGATGTCGACAATGAACTGCAACAAGGAACCATTTACCCACATCTTGGAATGGAAGAGGTGCTCTTCCTCCTCTGGATATTCTGGTTCCTCCTTCTAGATATTCATGGTGGAAACGATGGCATTGGGCTCCGCATCAATAATCTGCTTCTCCATGTCATTCCCCTTGTCGATTTCTGGTTTAGATTCGGATCATGCATCTGATTTTGAAGCCTTCAACTCAACTACCAGTGATTGCTTGGCCTGACACTCACTTGTGTTGTGAGTGGAGATCTTATGGAACTCAGACCAGTTCATCGTTTCCTTTTTTGGCTTTGTGGTGTTGTTCTTTAATTGTAGCTTTGGAGGGTTGTCCTGGGCTGCCCTGCCTTGGCTTGGTCCTTTGTTTTTCATTTTGGGAGTACCTTTCCCTTACTTCTAATTTGCAGACCCAAAGTATCGCTTCTTCTATTTGAACTTCTTCTCAATCTTGGCAGCATACTAGTATGGCATACCAAGCGAGGAGATGTTGAGGAACTCCATTTCCTCCTTAATGTATCTGTGTAGACAACTGTGATAATTTAACACGAAATGTTTCTCCAAATATTTGATACCCAAATTTGCACATAGGGTATGAAACAAATTTTTTAGCTCATGCACATCTTGGTCCCTTTGTTGCCGCAACATAGTCCATTGTATGTATTTGTCCTCATAGCTCCCCATAGGATAATATTGTTCCTTTATGGTGTCTCGGAAATAATTCCAAGTGAGTGCGACCGAGAATAGAGAGGGTTCTACCTTTCCTTGTTTCTCCCAGTAGGTTTCCCACCAGTCCTTGACATAGGGGGCAACTTTAAGGAGTGCAAAAATACTACTTTCTCGGTCAAAAAATTCATGAACCAAGAAATATCCTTCTAACATATTCAACCATATATCTACGATATATGCATCTATTTGGCCCTCAAATATGAGAATTCCAAAGTTTACTTGTACCTTAAAAGGAGTGGCGCCTCAAGAGTGGCTGTTGGATGTAGATGCACTACCAGTGGGAATTCGTTGAAGGATCTGGGAAAAGTTGTCCATCATCACATTCCTTTTTTTCTCAAGGGCCTCCTCGAGAAATTTTTTGATAGGATCTCCTACTCCCTCATATTTATTTTCTTCCCCCATGGGTGTTCATCGGGGTTTACGAGGATGATCTTGCAAAGGTTCAACCAAATCGAACCCTAACTCCTTATACCCCGACATCGTTGGGGACATGTAAAGAAGGATCAAGAACGAGAAGACCACTCTGAACCACTGATCCAGATTTATGCAGGAACGCAATGAAATATATAAATACACATAAACATAGATATGCAGAAGAAATAAAACTTCATTTCATTAATAACAAATGATTGAAATATGCTTACACACAAAATGGAAATAAACTAGATAGGGCACTGGTAGCTTATCTTTGAGAAGAGATGTCACGACTACTGGCCTTTGAACTATGTTACAATGAGGCTCAAAGGCCTAATTAATATTTAGAAACAATGGAAAACCCTAAACATCCAAATACCTAACCCTAGGAGATGAAATGCCAAGACTATGGGCCTTGTTTGGGTAAATTGGTACATCAACATCCCGAGGACGTAACTTTGGCATACGATATCTGTTTGACATGCTCAATACCTTGTTATAAATATCTATCCAAGGACTACAACTTTTGATGTGAGCAATATCGAAGGAACTTCCATGTTGGTCCCTGTTTTCCCAAAAACGTCGTTTAGGGCCTCAAAATGGCTCCGGAAGTTCAGGACCCGAAAAACTGCTAAAAATAGTAAATTGTGCGGAAACTGAAAAACTAAAAGAACCAATGGTGGGGGTCCAAATGGAATAGGTGTGTGGCCACCAATATCCACCTAGATCAAGATTTCACAAAACTTGCTGATTTTTTTCCTTTTCTAGAGAGTGAACTTGTCAATAATGCCACATCTATAATATTTGAGATATGATTACAAAATTTGTACCAAAAAATACTATAAACTATCCTCTTTCCAATGAAACTATTTTAACTAAATTTGGATCTTCACTGAATAATATATGACTATTTTACTCAGAACACATGTTTGAGACTAATTATAGGACTAGTCAAATACCCCTACCTTGCATAGCCTATATCTCATAAATTAAGGAGACAAGATATGAATTTTTATCACAAGTACTTAGTTATGTATCCTTAGGATACTGATAATCTCACAGTCTAAAAATACACCAAAAGAAAGTTATAGTAAATTTCTCAATATGACTCGTTTGAGACTGATTTCAAGGCTTGTAAAATGCCCTAAATTCCATAGGATGTATATATGAAAGTAAAAGGACCCGTAACCTAAAATTTTGACCAAGCGAACTTCAGTATGTTTTCTTAATCTCCTAAAAATTGCATAGTCTAAAACTTAAAAAAAAAAAATTATAATGAAAAATCCAAGATGACTCGCTTGAAGCAACAAAACCCTAGGATTAATGCTATCAAACCAAATTTTATGAACCAACTACTTAAAAATATCATAATAGAACATAATTACACACCATGTACACCAATGTGAGAGTGGATTACAACTCCAATATATATAAGAGATATGATTTACACAATAATTCCTTAAAGAATAGGAGAACCTCCTCCAAGTACCTCAATACATTCATACATCACAATTCACATCCCTTCAATAATGGCTACATGATCTCTATATATACCTATTCACACATTGCACATGTGTCCCATTTATTATTAATATGACCTTATTACATATACATTTACATTTAACCCCCTATATTCCCTCCCTTGGGGTCATATCATATACATTTAACCCCATTTATTTCCCCCTTAGGGTCATATCACCTGACTCCCCTGTTTCATTTATGCATTCAATTTTTTACTTGGGGTGGTGGGAAGGAATGTATGACCCCTTATTTAGGGTGTCTATATGGTCTACATGGGTGATCCGAATACACCCACATAGCTATGCAAACTTGTATTCCAGTCTCTCATGCCATACTGTACGATGAGGGATTGCACAGTCATGCCGAGAACAATGCACTTGTTGAGATAATAGCTGCATAGGTAAACAAATTTGGATGGATAGAAGTGCCATAGATGGCATGCATATTTGACAAACAATAGTGTGGAAATGGTTTGTGAAACTGTTAGGTGAGACAACCATGCAAAATGAATGACAAATGTGAAATTTGTGATTTTTTTATGAGGTTTAGATATTGACTCACCCTCTTGTGTATATATATCAACACAACAAATAGAAATTGTGTCAATTCGATGGTGAGATTGAAACTTTTATTCCCTCTATATAATATTTCAGGCAGGTCCATATGTGAGGTTTTAGATTCCCGACTATGGCCTTCCCAAATTCCTTGAGTGTCTATTCTTGCATTCCTAGGAGGAGTTTTTGCATTTTTTTATTGCGATGTAGAGGCCAAACCATCGGACGTTTGAGGTGAGGTGTCAGATGCTCGAGATATTGGATGAGGTTGACTTATATTTTTTAAATGGGCTCTCCATTCAAGGAGAGGTTCAAAAGGTAATCCCCCGAATGAAGGGCAGGACCACCATATAGGCTTTGGATAACTAGTATTATATCGATGATGATGTAGTGAGTAGAGGTTCCATTCGGATCTCACGTATCCAAAATTTGGTCCCTCATGTAGTGGCAATGATGGTGGTATGGATATGCAGATCCTTGAGCACGTAGAATATTACTAGTTCCTATATGTAGATTGTGGAGCATGTGCTCTAGGGCCATCATTACGCTTGGGACTTTCTGATGAGGCAGGACATGCTTGCGTAGATGACATGGTGTTATAAAAAAAATGGGGGGAATTCACCTTTGGTTGCATCCTCTATTGTTTCTTCCTTGAATGGGTGGTGATCCTATGCCAACAGATCCTCTTAGAGGTGGTTGGGCCGACCCAACCCCAGATGAGATGGTGGGGGCAGCTCCTCATCTGAGAGGGGGGTGAGATGGTGGGGAGTATTTTTACTCTCCCATATCAGTGGTGGTGGGGGAAGATCCTATATATTATTCTTGAGTACTCATATGTTGGTATGAATTATCAACATGATCCATATATGATATTCTCCCCAAGTGAGGATTGGGATCAATGAGGCGATTACGTATATTTTTTTGTATTTTATGTTTGATTTTGATTTTTATTTCATGTTTTTATTATCTGACACATTACTAATGGGTAATATATTTTGTGATTAAATATGTGGGACCATGAATCCAAGAGGCTCCTATTGTGAGGGACATTCCATCGCCAACAGGTGAGTCGATAGTGACAGGTCGAGGAGAGCCTGTGAGAGTGGGACAGTGACGAGGTCGTCATAATGAAAAGGTTGTACCTGTGCACCAATAGTAGGAATATATGAGGGGTGAGGGAGTATCATAGCCAGATATAGGGCTTCGAGTGCAGTAGGCAGACCTCTGTCAAAATTTTAAATGAGTACTTCAAGGAGTGAGGGAGGTTGGATAGATTGATTTGGAGGAGGTTTTGGAGGCCTGTATAATTAGTTCTCCTAAGTGGCACCTATTGGTTGTGGAACCTGATTATATTCCTAATTTAGAGGTCATGTTTCAACCACATTTGGATCCCAATCCCTGGTGGGGGTTTGTATTGTATTCTTTTCATGATTATCCCCACACATTTTTCATTTTTTCGAGTGTAGTTGGGGGTTCACAAGGGGGGAAACCCCAAGAAAAAAAACTTGGGAAAACTTTTTCATGTATTTTGGGTGGTTTTGGCACATAGTTTTTTAGCCCATGGTTTTCTAATTCTAGTTAAGGAATTAATGTTGTAATCTAATCTAGGACAATGGATTAGGGATTTTGGATGCCACGAGATCCTATATATTTTATTGTAATGATGAAGTTCATACAATGTGAGAGAGAGTATTGTGATTTTGAGAGAGTGAAGATGAGGTTGTAGTAGATGTGTTGCATGTTTTATCCCTTCATTTTGTTGGACAAAATAAAGGAAGGATTGGTTGTTTTTTTGTGGATGTAACCCATATCAGGTGAAACACATATATCAATGTATCTCTTGTATTATGTTATTATATGTTTTATTTCCATATTCATTTTGATTTGTTTTATTTATTATTGATCTATAATCATATTCATAACAATTGGTATCAGATTCGAAGGTCTATTTGGCCAATAAATTCACATGAAAGGAGGGTTCCTAGATTGAGTGGGAGAAATGGAAGAAGAAGGAAAGTTCAAGGTAGAGAAGTTTAACGAACAAAACTACCAACTATGGAAGATAAAAATGGAGAAATATCTACACCATGATAATATTTCTCTACCATTTGGATGGAATAGAAAAGAAGTCAGTGACTATGCAGGACAAAGAGTTTAACTAATCACTAATCACTTAAGTGATTTTAACATAGTCACTAGTTAGTTAAGTTCTATATGAGTAAAATTTGAAGATGAGGTTCGGGATATTTTGATTTTGTGTTCATTTCCAGAAAACTAGAATGGATTAGTCATGGTTTTGAGTAATTATGTCTCTAATTCAAATACTTTAAAGTTTGATGATGTTGTTGGTGTTATCCTTAGTGAGGAAATACGATGAAAAGACACAAGTGATACATTAGGTAATTCTTTGATTGTGGAGAATAGGGGAAAACAAAGGGAGAGAGGAAATACCCCAGGGAATTGTGGGAAGTCTAATAAGGGTATATCGAAATCTAGAGGGAAGTTGGAGTGCTAGCATTCTAGGAAGAAAGGACACATGAAGACATATTGTTTTTCTAGGAAAGGAAAACAATGAGATGGACAACAAGAGAATAATCAGGAAGCAAATGTAGTAGGTGATGTGTTGCAATATTATTTAATCCTTTCATTAAATAATATTACTAATTCTTGGGTGGTGGACTTGGGGGCTTCATTTCATGCCACACCCCTAGGAAATATTTTCAAGACTATGTTCAAGGTGATTTTGGACATATTTATTTGGGTGATGTTAAACCATGTAAAATTGTTGGAAAGGGTAAGACACAAATAAAATTACAAAATGGAAAGAAATGGTTGCTGAAAGAGGTGAACCACTTTCCTGATTTGAGAAGAAATCAGATTTCAGTAAGGAAGTTGGAAAGTGAAGGCTATACCATAACATTTATAGAAAATTCATGGAAGGTCACTAAAGGATCATTGATAATATAAAAATGGGAGAAGGTAGGTACATTGTATTTATGTACCAGTAATGATGACTCTTCTATTGCTTTAGTTTATACATGTGATCCGTATTTAGGAGCGGAACAAACTGATTAACATATTGAATTCAATAAAAACAGAGATATGAATAATAACACATATATCCAGTGAACAATATCTTCTATTGAATAAAGTAAAATGGGGTGAAACTATAAAACTGCAGAACTGAAACACTTGCTCGAATGGTGGTAGCTATCTCTGAGAAGAGATGTGTCTTCTATGCACATGTTTGAGAAGAATGATTATAATGAGGCTCCATAGGAATTTTGTATATTACTCATGAATTCCAAAACCCTAGACATCCAAAAACCTAACCCTAGGAGGTGAAACGCCAAAATTCATGTGGGCCCCTATGGGTAAGTTGGTACCTCAACTTCCCGGGGTCATAAATTTTGCATAAGACCTCCATTTTAGGCATGAGATAGCCTGTTGGAAAGGTATTTCAGAGAGCTACACTTTACACCATCAAACTCTAACTCTGTCTACAATTTGGTTGTGCCAAGCCAAAAAAACACAGTTTAGGCCTCCAAAACAACCCTAGAAGTACAACAAGATGTGTTGTCATGAAAAAATACAAAATAAGCCAGTTGGATTAGGTGAGAGGCCACCAATATCCACCTGGAATATGTGTAGGGCTTCAGACAACCCTAGAAGTGTAGAACCCACAATTACAAAGAAGTACATAAGAACGTGTTGAACTAAAAATAGATAAGAGGAGCCAGTTGGAATAGGTGGGTGGCCACCAATATCCACCTGGATCAATTCTCCCCCCTTAGGAAACAATGGTCTCCAATGCGTTGACTTCCCCCATTAGGTGAGGAAACGTCTACTGGATTTGGCTTTGAGTGTGCCACTTGCTTTGGTGTAGGAGCTGCCCTGCCTTGACAACTCGATAAATATGGATCTGTTGCTGGCGAGTTCCCTTGACCCATGTGTCCACTATATAATCAATGGAGGATTATTCCATGTAGTTAGGGTTGATATCTATTGGTGTCAGTTGTTCTGCAATCTCTGAGGTGTCCAATAATGGTGGAAAATATGGGCGAAGGAGGTCCACATTGAACATAGGGTGCAAGCCAAGGAAGGGTGGAGTGTTGAGCTCAAAATAATTGCTACCCACAACATTGGTGATAGTGTAAGGCCCATAGAGAAGTGGGAGGAGCTTTCAATGGGGACCTATGAGACGCTCCTTCTATAAATGTAACCAAACTTTGTCACCAACCTAAAACCAGTGTGGTACCCTGTGCTGATCATGGAATTGCTTGTACTTAGCATTGGATTTCTACAAAATCTACTAGCCCTGTTGGTGGATGTGTTGAATCCCATGTACGTGGATGCTTAGAGTTGTACATGTGCAAGATGTGCACAATTATATGATTGATGACCTCTGTTTGGCGGTGGAAAGCAACAGATTTAGTGAGCTTGTTGTCCAACAATGACCAAAGAATTGACCAAAATGTGCTGAGGAAACTGTTGTCCCAGTCAGAGATGATGGTCTGTGGTATCCCAAAATGGACCCACACTCGTTCGAACACGATCTTGGCAGTATCTGTCGTTGTGATATTCTTCTTGTAGGTGGTGATGATGGTCATCTTTGAAAACAAATCAACGACCACAAAGACACAGTCATTGTCGTGCTTGGTGGACTAAATGCTAGACATGTAATCCATGGAGATGGATTCCCAAGGCTTATTTGGAGTAGGAAGAGGGGTGTATAAAACTTGTTTCTTGATGAATGTCTTGGAAATGGAACAGACAGTGCAAGATATGATATATTTTATGTTCACAATCTAACCAAAGGTCAAAGTATAAAATCTCATTATTCGTGTGATAAAGAAATTTCAATTCCTACCTCCTTTCAAATTAAATCTATAAAAAGAAAACATATGAAAATATATATTTATATACATTGAAGGCTACCAAGCTGAAATTATTAAAATTGAAGGGCCTATCCTTATCCCTCACATACACAAGCTATTCAATTTAGCAATCAAGAAGAGCTTCCCTAAACCCTAGAAACAAAGCCTCATTGTTCCTATTTTTCAAAATGGGGATAAAAACATTCCCTCTAATTATAGGACCATTGTGCTTAGCTCGATTTTAGCAAAGATTTATGGAAATATTTTGGAAAAGAAGATTATCCTTTGTCTAGAAAGACACGATAAAAGAACTAAAGGCCAAGATGGGTTTATGAGGTATCATTCAACTATGGACCATCTTTTTACCTTTAGGATCATTGCATATGAGTTCCTCAATACTAAAACCAATCTTTTTTGTTGTTCTGTTGACTTTAGAAAAGATTTTGACATGGTTCCTAGGAAAAACCTTTGGAATAGGTTGGAAGATATAAAAGTGCCTCTTGAGTTGAGGGTTACTACAATAAGGATGTATGCGAACATTATTTATAAGTTTAAAAACACTGAGGTATGGTCGAAAGAGATTAACTACAACATTGGAGTCAAACAAGGTTGTCCCTTGTCCCATACCCTTTTTGGCATATACATTGACAAGTTAGAAGATTCCTTGGAAAAAGGAGGTTGTGTCGGTCCTACTCTCACTGGTATAGTCATCAATCTTCTTCTTTATGCCGATGATATCATTCTTATGGTAAGGAGTCTCCATGATCTTGAAAACCAACTAAGAATCCTCAAGGATTTTTTCCCCAATATGGGTATGACGGTTAATACTAATAAGACTAAAGTCATGATTATTAAATCCAATAAGATCACTTATGATACCTTTGTATATGAAAACAACAACTTGGAGGAAGTGAATTCATACAAATATCTTGGAATTGATATTCACCACAAGCTCAACTGGAATTATAACATTGAAAAAAGGATTATTGGGGGATGGAAAGATTATTATGGGCTTGAAAGCAATTGTAAATCAACCGATCTTTGGAGCTGGGATAAGAAGAAACTCCTCTTTGAGATTCTTGTTACACCTGTTATTCTTTATGGATGTGAAGTCTGAGGCTATAGTATCTCTCGTGAATCCTTGAGAAAGATAGAGCAAATACAAAAGAATTTTATAACCTATAATCTCAAAATTAAAGGAAATATGCTCTATCCCATCCTCCTCTTAGAAACAAGCCTCTCCCCCATTGAGAGAACGACTATGACTAGATACCTAATGTATAAGAACAAGTTAAACAACATGGAAGACAAGAGGCTTCCTAAAATTGCTTCAAATTTGAGTTGTAACCACCATCGACTCAAGCGAGGATGGCATAAAGATACTCAATCTTGGCTAAACTATTGGGGAATCATGGAAGACACCATTTTTCAGAATAAAGATACTATTAAAAATATCATCAAATCAAAATTTAAGGAGAAAATGTGGTGTGATAAAGAGTTAGAGGAAAAAATAAAATTAAGGTATTATAAGGATGTAATCAACCCTAATCTAAAAGATCAAAATTATCTATTTGTTTTGATAAGTGTAAAGAAAAAATAAGCATTGCTAAGATAAGAAAAAATTCTCGCGAGCTCCATAGTGAAATTGGGCATTGGTTAATTTCTAAAACGCCATCGGATGAAAGAGTGTGTCACCTTTGTGACACTAAGAAGGTTGAAGATGAAAAACACTTTCTCTTAGATTGCCTAGCCTATACCCAGATTATATCTCATTTTCAAAATATTTGTCACACTACCAACTTTCCTAACCCCTTAACTCAACAAAACTATGGTGATATTGGAAAGCTTCTCTTAATGTTTTTAGAGCACAGAAACAAAATTCTAAAGAATCACAAGTAATCACTTACCCTCTTAAGGTCCAATATACCAATTCAATCTTAGTGGACGTTAATCATCATCATCATCATTATAGTTTTACTAAATGATTTATATTAACTAATTATAATTAAAAAAAACATATATTCTAGATTTACAAAATGATTTATGTCAATTAATTAAAAAAAAATTATTATATTTTATTATTGTAATTATTTTTCTTTAATAAATTTAAAAATTTAAAATTAATAAAAAATCTTTTTAAATTTATATTTTTATATTTAAAAAAAAAATTAATTATATTATATTTAATTATTATAATCAATTTCTTTTATAATAAATTAAAAATTAAGTTACATAGATATAGATGTGTTATGTAGTTAAAAATGTGTTAAAAGTATTAGTCTATCTCACACATATATAATATTAGACTGTCATAAGGTAGTGTGGAAATGGAGGATCCAGAAAATGTGAAAGGATCGCTCCCATGTTCTTTTTTGACGCATATTCCGGGCTTACAGCTCTAGATTTGATGTATTTTGAAGATGTCTCTATTTGAAGATGTCTCTATGGGACTTTGGTCCACATCTACACAATTTTTCAACTCATACATGACGTTATTTTGGTTTTTAGAATTTTTTAAATTTTAAAATGTAATGTGATGTATCTCCATTTTTTTTATATAGATATTTTTTGGATATAAGTTATTAGAATATCACATGTATTTATAGATGTTATTTTATTATTTATTTTTTTATAAACAAGGGATATTATACACCAATTTGATATGTGGTTTGATTATGATCTTAAAAACAGAATAACAGAATATTATATATGTATGTTAATTTAGAATTTTAAATATTTTTTTAAAATAAAATTAATTTAGTTGTGATATTTTTAATATTTTCTCTTAAATTGATGTGTTTATATCCAAATTAGATCATAATTTCAAAATATCTATCACAAACCTTCCTAACTTCCCAAGTAAACAATTTTGGAATAAACCAATTTTGGTCTCAATGAATGTTAATCATCATCATCAATTCAAAATTAAAACAAATTTACTTAACATAATATTTTTAGGCGTTGTCTAAACATTCTACTTTTTGAACTTGTTCACCAGAATCCGAATCAAATCTTGGTGAAATCACTTGTTTAAATTGTACTCAACACTCAACAATTTTTGACCTGATTTCAAGAAAAAATTATCCGAAAATAAAATATTGCTTATAAAACCTCCAAAAAATCAAATATTTAGAATAAGCTAATATTAGTGAGATAGATTAATTCTAGTGTCCAAAATGGATAGTTTACCTTAATTATAATCACCTTAAAATGAGGAAAAATAAAAATGTATATTATATCATTAAAAAATAATAAAAATATCTTTATACACAATTAAAATGTATTATATTAAAATAATATATTTATACAAAATTTAAAAAAAAAATAGTTATAGCTACTTTTTCATATAAATTTATATAAATTTAAACGGTCTACGGCTTTGTGAAGATTCCTTAACTCTAACTAACTAACTAATTTCATGATGTTGCTTGAACTTTAAGTGTAAATATCAATACAATTCATAGAAAAGAGGGTTGGTGTTGAGATTTAAAGATTGAAAATTTAATAAATATTTTATAAAAAAATTATTAAAAATATTAAATGATCGATTATATAATAAAATACAATTAATTGTAAGTAAAATAATTTAAAAGATTAATGAATAATAAGATTAAAGTAATTAAGTCTTCCAAGTATGTGTTGTTAAAGTATTTCTGGACAAAAATTCAGAACTAATAATTAAAAAAAAGTTAAAATAATTAAAATATAAAAATAAAATAATTTATATCATTGTTAAAAAAAAGGTTAAAATAATTAAAAATATAAAAATGAAATAATCCATATCATTGTTAAAGAGTAATTAAAATTTTTAAAATAAATTTAATAGATAACCGTTAGAAAATAAAATTTAAAATATTAAATAAAAAAGAAAATAATAAAAAAACTGATCAATAAAGTGAAGGTGAAATAATCCATTTTAAGAATTATTTATATCTATAAATAGCTTCCAAAATTTTCAAAAATTAGTCGGTAGAATTTTATTCAAATTGTAGCGGGCAGATTTGTAAAGTGACAGGATGGATCAACACATGAAATATGTTAACAACGGTTCGAAGGGTGTGCGGGACTATTCCTTTGCCTTCGACAACCCTTATTTTTCAGACTGCATACTGCACATAGAGCTCATGTCAGATTCAGAAGAAAATGGGGACGGGGTAGATGCAACGACAAAAATGTTCAAACAACATCCTGCAATGACAAGTAATGGCATCTTCAAAAGAAAACGGGGAGGGAATAGATGGGACAATAACATCGTACATGGTACTTCTTTAACTCTGAAGTAAAGTATATTGTATTGGTGTAGTTGTAATTTTGAAGGAAAGTATATGTAGAGGAGCAATATTTCTATTGGTGGTGGTAAATTTTGGTTGGTGGTGGTAAATTTTGGTAGGTAAGTTTTGTAATTTTTGTTTAATCATGGAAAATATATTGAGAATTTGTAATTTGATAAGGGGTCAGGTTTAGGTAAACATAATAGGTCAATATGGTTTTTGTGGGAATTGAAATTGGATCATTAGTTTTGTACTTTTTCCACTTGAATTTGAGTTTCCAATGAGACATTTGATCAATTGTGATGAGATTAGAAAGGTAAACTTGCCATTTGTAGAATCAACAAATGTGTTTAAGGATATTTCGGCCTTTGCTAAATCATAAGCTACCTAGCTAATGCTTACTTATGCACTAATGATGCTAATAATGACTCCAACTATAAACTTTTCTTTTTGAGTTAATTTTTTTTTTGAAATAAAATATATTGATAGTACTTTAATTTGGAAGTAAAATGTATTTTTTAGACTACTAGTAATGAATATAGTATAAAAATTCTATATTTTTAGAGAAAATTTAGGAAAATAGTTAAAATTGCAGTTTTCACAGATTGCATATAAAGAATGTCGAATTGATGTTTTAGGGTTTGAATCAATTTATATCTTAAAAACACAATTTGATCACTATAACATTGTTCGAATCAAATAATTGTCCACACAAACAAATAAAAAAATTAAATTTTTTACACTAGACTAGCTAGTAGTGTGATGGTATGGTGAGGCATAAGTTATTCAGAGAGAAAGTAAAGCATTAATTTATTGAGGAGGAAGCTTTAAGGGTTTGAGAAAGTAAAGCATTAATTTACCACGAGGAGGAAGGTTTAAGGGTTTGTAATGGAAGTGGAATTCTTCAATTATTTTTTAAAACTAAAATCAGGTAAACCAAAGATAATTCCCAATTTCCCAAAAAACCTTGTGAAAACTCGATTCTTTCCCCACCGAACCCTAAAATTTGGATCTTCCTTGTGATAATGTAATTTTTCAATGTGACCATCACGCTACAGTCACTGCTGAGAGTATTTACATGTGTTCCATCACCTTGCCATGCAGATCATGAAGATGCAAGCAGACCAGTTTGTTGTTTCGTGGGCATGGATTGCACTAATGTTGCTCTCAGTGTCAGAAATATACATGTCAACTCAGCAATACTGGCGGAAATGTGCCCTTTGGTTTACAAAGTAAGAAAAGCTTAATAAAAGTGAAACGCTTGTATTTTTCCCGATGTACTCTTTCTTAGTTTTTTTTCTGATTCCCTTCTGTCCCTTCAGGTATGTTCACTGGAATTCGCAAATGCCATGCTGGAATCAGAGAAACGACATTTCACTTTTCATATACGTTCTTCAGGTATGTTCACTCGTACTTATCATAGTTATTCTGCGCTTTGGAATACTGTTTTACAATAATTCTTCGGATTAGGTTTCAATTTAGTATCTGAAGATTTTTATGCTGTTGTATTTTATTGCAGAGGAAGAGGCTTTCATAAATGTATTGAGGTTTATGTATCGGGGAGCACTTCAACTGCGTTGTACCACGGAGGTGTTGGACGTGTTAATTATTGCTCTCAAGTTGGATGTCACAAGATGTGTTGATCATTGCCTCAGGGCATTGCAGTCATCAATGTCAATAGAGTCTGCATTGCTTTTTTTACAGCTCCCGCCGACTATGCTTACAAATCATGCAGTGCGGTCATTGGTAGAGTTTGGAAAGAAGTTTCTTGTGGAACATTTAGGTTGTATTGAAAAGTAGGTTTTCTTCTGGCAATGATTCTTTTTATGCCTATTGCAAGAATATCTTTTTTTCTATGGATACAATTGCTGGCATTACTTTCTCTTTGTTCAGTAAGAAACAATAAATCAGTCATGTTTGCTTTCTAGAATGTACTCAAAAGCATCACAGGAATGGGAAGAAATTTTAAATTGCTGATGTTGGGACAATTCTCGTGGAAGATTTTTCATTTGCCCTCACTTCCAAATTGTGTTAGCCCTGGTCATTTTATTCTCAAACTAATGAATCGGTTATGTCCTGATCATGATTTTCAGATTTTCAGAAGTGCTTCTGGATCTTCCTTTGGTCGGCATTGAGGCCGTGCTGTCAAGCGATGAGTTGAGAGTTGAATCCGAAGACGCAGTGTATGATTTTGTCATAAGTTGGGCCAGAAAACATTATCCAAATCCTGAAAAAAGGAGAGAAATTTTGGGCAGTAAGATTTGCCAACTAATACGTTTTCCAAACATGAGCAATCACAAGCTTAAAGATGTTATTTCTTGCGATGACTTGGATTATGTGTGCGCATCAAAGGCAGTGTCAGAGGCACTTCTTTTGAAGGTAGAAGCACCCCACAAAATACTGAATGAAAGGGCTTACCGGCATTTACCAGTGACAGTGATGGAGTTTGATGGCCAAATCAGGGAATGCATGGTGTTTTGGAGCATAACCAAAGATTCCTGGTCTCAGCTCTCTCCTGGTGAGCGGCTGTATTCTCGACCATTCTTATTC
The DNA here is from genome assembly GCA_000966675.3 of Picea glauca. Taxonomy (NCBI): domain Eukaryota; kingdom Viridiplantae; phylum Streptophyta; class Pinopsida; order Pinales; family Pinaceae; genus Picea; species Picea glauca. The sequence goes on along the minus strand of JZKD02S0582816.1, from coordinate 146,675 downwards.
AGTGGCATAAAATTTCAATTGTCAGCTGCTGTTATGCTCGTCGAGTCCGATCAATTCCTGTCGGTACTGGTTAACGTTATTGACGGCGAGGAAGGGGAGATATACAACTTCGATGAAATTCATTCAGAATATGGTGCACGAATGCAGCCGTCATGTGAATTTCAGGCTATCAGCAAATCCATCTTTCCGGCGATGGCGAATTTTATAAGAGAAGGGTTTGACGAATACATACGTCTTTCATCTAACGGCGAGAACAGCGAATACCTAGTTAATAACATGATCTACGTCCGTTTCGTGCTTAAACTATTGTGATAATAGTGGATTCTGGTTAGGTTCATAACCTAACTAGTGTAAATAAAATAAAATATTATATATTTTTATATAATGAAGGTCATCGTTTTTGTAATAGTGTGAAAATAATTATTTATTATTAGCAGGGGTGAAAATGCGGCTAGGGTTTCGCTAGCCGCATCACAAAACACTCCAGAGGAGCGCGTGAGGAGTGCGGTCGAACGGTTAGCCGCTTTCCAGAGCACTCCACAGGAGCGAGGAGTGTGGACAAGCGGTTTCAAGGGCGTGGAGCCTGGGGCCTGCGGAAAGACATTTCGGGTGTGGAGCTCGGGCTCTTCCGAATTACCGGATTCACTACATCTCAGTCTGGTGCTTGGAGTTGAGGCCGCTTCTGGAGCGCGGGCGAGCGGTTTCATGGGAGAGGAGCGCGGGAACTGTGGATACATCACACTTTGGCTCTGTGGTTTCAGCTTCTATTTTGTGGGTGATGGCTCCTTTTGTTTGGGTTTGTGGTTTTTTTTTTTTTGTCCTTCCCTCTCTTGCAAGTAGAGGTTTAGGTCAGAGTTTTGAGGTGGCTGGGCTTGTGGTGTTATTGGCAAACACTTTGAGTTCTCTTGGAGGCGTGTTTGGTTAACAGGCGTGTTTGGTTAACATTTTGAGGTTTTTTTTTGGCAGTGAGCAGCTACTGGGTATTTAGAATCTCTGGTTTTTTTTGTAAGGTATTTGGTTTTCTGTATAGCTAAATTTTATTGTATCAGTACTTGAAAAATTGATCTTTTGATGTAATTACTATTATGATAACAGATTATATTTTTATAAATTTAATGTGCAATTTTCTTGTGGAAAAAATAGAAAGTTTATTAATTGAAAGGTATGAGTAGATCTATTTCTTTCTAATGCTTTATTAGTATATAAAGGTAGAAGCATTGGAAAAGATTTCTTGTGTAATTATTTATGGCTCTACTCTATTGGGAGTTGAGGATTGTCTTTAAGAAACAAATGAACAATGTTTCCATATTATTTAATCTCATATTATCATTGTGTTTGTTATTATGATATTTTTATTTAGGTCTATATTGTGATTATAATATTTATGTTATTGCTGTGAATATTTTTATTAGTATTTTACAAATGGTATTATAACATTTTTTTTATATATATGTGGGGTATGTGTTAGCTCCATGTATATTAAAATACTTTATTTTAAATGGACATTAAAATATTTTATGTATGGTACATATTGATTTTTTTTAAATGACATGCTTAAATTCCATGTTAAGCATTAAAGAAAGTACACATCTCCCTCTCCCTCTCAGTGGGATGCAGAAAGTATCTATGGGATGTAGAAAGTATTTTCAATTACTTTATATATAAGATGACATTGAAATATATTTATGTTATTAATATTTATTTTTTAATGCCACATGTCAATTCCATGTTAAATGCTTAAAGAACTACACATCTCCCTTGGGATGTAAATGTTGATGATGATTACTAATACCATAATTGGTCTATCATACCTTAAGAAATGTAAAAGATTACTTGGATTTCTTTATAATTTTATTTATGTCCTTGAAAAACATTAAAAAAATCATTTCAAGATCAACATTGTATACTCCTTTGCCGAGGTATTTCTCTCCCTCAATTTGTATCATTCAATTCTATCTTTTGCAAGAAATCCCACATTGATGCAACATGACCTTTCAATTTAATTGCATGGAATCTAACTCTATGGGGATCCTCTATTTTTTCATACTCAAAATATCCTCCTACTTTTTATATTCAATCAATTAAATATCAACCTTTAAAAGACCATCATAGGTAGAAATTCCACATGTTCATCAACTTTGTCTTATAGGAGTTTGAGCAATTATACTCTTGGATCTACTTCTTAATCCAAGTATTATTTTGTTGTTTCAGGTTCATCTTCTAAGTCCTCTTATATTTCTCCCATATATTGTGGAGCATGTCCAAGATCTACAACATTACTAAGTAGTATATTCATACCTCTTATTGTTATTAGTATAATTCCTACAAATTAACAATCCTTTCAAAATATTCCTTCAACCCAAGATTGGTTTCTTGAAAGAAATCTCCTTTCTAGCAATTCTCTTTACTAAAAATTGTTTTCCTTCCATTACAATACCAACAAAACCCAATATAAAAACCAAACTTTACAAATAAAATATTCACTATGATATCACTTGATATAGTATCATTGATAAACTTACACTGCATTGTATTTCATCACAAAAAAATCATACAATACACATGGAAATTACATTTATACTTATCCTCACATAATATACACAAAGAGAAGTTACATTAATATAACTTTATTCATCTTAGTTACTAGTTTCTAAACAATATATCAATAAAATATGACTAAACATTTTATTGTGATTCAATTATGTTTAAATTATATATTGTATTTCATCACAAAAAAATCATACAATATATATGGAAATTACATTTATACTTACATTCACATAATATACATAAAAAGAAGTTACATTAATATAACTTTCTTCATCTTAGTTATTAACTTTCTTCATTTTAGTTATTAGTTTCTAAACAATATATCATATATAGAAATTACATTTATACTTACGTTCACATAATATAAAAAAAGAAGTTACATTAATATAACTTTCTTCATCTTAGTTACTAGTTTTTAAACAATATATCAATAAAATATGATTAAACACTTTATTGTGATTCAATTATGTTTAAATTAAAGGAAAGATTAAAAAACTAGAATGCCAAAGCACAATATAACTTTCTTCATCTTAGTTACTAGTTTCTAAACAATATATCAATAAAATATGATTAAACACTTTATTGTGATTCAATTATGTTTAAATTAAAGGAAAGATTAAAAAACTAGAATGCCAAAGCACTTCATAGCATGACAAAGACACATAACATGAAAATGGTAAGCATGTGGTAAGTATGGTAATTATATTACTATAAAAAAATGGTAAGGATAATTATATTACTTAAATTTAATTTATAATATAATAATAATAAAGATCATGTGGTAAGTATCGTAATTACGCCGAAAGGTGTATACCTATTGATAATGGGCACAATTAATGATCTTTTAACCTTATTTAAGCTTAAACCCTAATCTGATGGCTACACATTGAAGATGCTGGCATATTCTTAGTCGTCCTCCAAAATCAATGAGCCATATTTATTACTCATAACTTCCTTGCATTTATGAAGGTATCCGTTAACATGTTTACTTTTTTACATTTACTTAAAAATACTTAAAAAATTACTGTGAACATATATAATTGACACGTTCAAATGATTAAAAATATAATTGACACGATCAAATGATTAAGAATGATTAATATGTATGCATGCCACGTTTATATCACTCCACAATTTTTTATGTTAGATCACCATTTGTTTCTGATCCCACGACCTCCGCGCATTACCTCCCTCATTATGAACATTCCATGACTTGAACCGCCACAACCAATTAGATGTGAAATGCGGGGAAGACCTAGCCAAGCCGGAGAAGAAGCTCAAGACTTCCCACAGCTCGGAATCGCGGTAAAATCATCATATAATATTCAGGCCATTCGATCCTCAATATTCTCCGTAGGTTCAGCTGAATCCATTAATGTTGAAAATGAGCGATTGTATTTTGCGTCCAGGTGGTCCCTGATAGCAGGACGTCTGCCCGGGCGAACCGATAATGAAATCAAGAATCACAGGATCACTTATCTGAGCAAGAAATTGAAAATAAACGAATGGCAACCCAAGTGGTCGGAAAATTTGAAGTCGAGACCAGAATCTCCTTCTCCGGTGCAAAATCATGTCTTCAAAACTATTCCATTGAAAACAACGGCAGTCTTTAGAGCGCTAATACCAAACGGCTACAGTGTTGACGGGAAGAATGATAGGTCAGATCAATCTTTGAAACCGTGTGATGTTAAAGAAATTTCAAATTCCTGAGAGCTACATGTGGAAGATTCTATCGCAAGCAAAGATTCTAAGGGCATTGTCTTTAACCATGGATGACTTCAACCTCGTTGAATTGATAGAAGTTAGAAACTCTACCGGCTGTATGTGGAATTTAGCGGACCAACAATCCTCACATCGCCAACATTTTACAAAAGAATCACCTAGTAAAGAAGAGAAATTATTGGATTTGAACGAGATATTCTCTCCCCACTGCCATTTTCTCTCTTTTTCATCTAATTTTTCAACAGATATTCCATCAGCAGTGTTCTATCCGTTAACGCCAGCTAGCTTTGTCGCGGGAACGAATGAGTGGGAAGACATGTGTTGTGTCCAACGCAATATATAGCACGCCAACAGTATTATCGTAGCTGATGGCGAAGCTGGAAAGGAAGAACTCAGCGATAAGAAGCAGCCTGGAGATTGCATTGACGAGCTAGGTTATTTACAGCAACTGACAGCATAGTCACTGAGCTTGCAAATCACTTGTAATAATCGTTTAAGCAGATTCGTTTTCGCATGGAATTCAAATGTTTTGCGGATGGAAACTACAGCTAATTTAAAATGAAAAATGAAGCATTACCAAAATATAGTATTGTCCGGTTTAACTTTTTTGAAGTCCAGATCATCGAATTATAGTTGTTCACATCAATGTTTTGGTTTAGGTCTTTCATTCTTCATAACTTCGAGCTTAAGAGAAGCATGTAGAAAGTGCCTTTTTTCATTGGCAAATCTTACATAAAAAAAAATCTAGATTTTCAGGATGTTGAAAGTAAGTTTAACTAAAAAAAAATTGTTAGATATGAAGAAACTTAAGTTTATTTAAGTTGTAATTTTTTTGTTAAATATGAAGATCTGTAAATATATAAGTATATATATTTACAAAGTATTTCCGACATATAAGCATATATCGTTTTTTAAAATAACCTTTCCAAGAGGCTTAAAGATATTGAGATTTTTTTTTAATTCTTAATAAAATTTATGTTAAAGGATTATTATTAGCTTGGAAATTAATGAGGATTTGTAAAAGAAACACATTATAATATAAACTTAAGTTTTGATTTTCTAAACAATTTATTATATTTTTTATATTTTCTTACTAAGAAAGTAATGTAAAAATAAAGTTTTCCTGCATAAGTAGGTGTCTGTGATGATTTTTTTTAAGTAAGAAATTCATTTAATCTTCATTTAAGTAAAAAGTGGTTGATATAGACAGATTGACGTCATTTTCCACCTTTTAAAATTAATAACTGACGTATATCAACCACTTTTTACTTAATGTGATTGTTGCTAATTATATTACTATAAAAAAAAAAGTGATAACAAAAACTACAGCGGGGGTCATACAAAGCTCATAGTGATTCTCCTCTCTTCTGATCTTCTCTGTCAAAAGGTCTCACCTGGGCGATGGTCACCTGGATTGGTAATGGCACAACTGGGACCGGGGATTAGCTTTTTGGGTGAAAGAGAGATACAAGGTTATGCGCTCGTTGTAGTTAGTGCATTCGCTTGGATACAGAGGGCCGTAGGTTCGAATCCTGTCACCTTGATCGTGAATCATCCCGTGCTTACCCATGGAGGATGGGAAGAACAACGAAATTGGTCAATTCACAAGGTGTCAATGAATGA
>JZKD02S0582816.1:115095-130708 GCA_000966675.3 Picea glauca | reverse complement strand
TAAGGTGCATGAGAGTTACATCATTGTACTCCCCCCTTCTAGGCTCAAGAGAGTACCATACTTGTTTCATTTGAGTACAACACAAAGTGGGCATGCAAAAAAAACCACATGTTATATCATCCCGTGAGGGCCATGCTCGAAAGCTATGCCATAAGGGGACCACTTATGTGAGGTAAAAAAATGTTATGTGCTACAATATTGGTCTTTACTCGAGATTGAATTATACGGTAAGACTTATATAATCGCTTGGTTGTTGATGACCATTACCAAGGATCAATCCACTCATAGTGAATTTTCAATCTTGCAGGTTTCTTCAGTGTTGAACATCTGTCTGAAGAATGGTTATGCTTTCCACAATGCTGGCAAGGATGGAGATCAAAACACTGATTCTCCTTGTGACCAACTCGATTACAATGTTGGCACTTATCATTCTGATGCTGAACTTGAACAAGTGAAGTTGAAGCTTCTTGAAGGAATCCAACACTTTGGAACTTGATTGGTCTAGAATAATCAGAAATATGAAAGGTAACTTCCTTGTCATATCCAAGTCATGTTCTATTCTTGTTGTAGATGATTTCTTCCCAAGGTCTGATGATGGGCTTGGAAAGAGTATTATGAACTTGTTGCTTTGAAGTCTGTGGAAGCGGATTTACTGCATGTTGATGCATCATTGAAAAGTTTTCTTCATTAAACTCAAAAGAAAACTCTTGAAAAGTAGGTTCAATATTAGCATCTTCTTTGTCTGCATCTGAAGATGTCTTATTGAGTTTCTCCTTCATTGACTGTTGATTAAAAACATCACCATCATCATCATAGAGAGGATTGTGCTGAACAAAAACTAGTTCAGAACACTTCACTGGCTATTTATTTTTTAGATCAGTCGACTCATCATTCAATAGCTGGGATAGAGATTGAAGAAGTTTAACTTTAGCTTGCTTCACTTGCAAAACAATTTAGCATTGATTGAAGAGTTTCTTTGTTCAATGTTACTGTGTTGTCTTCAATGGTGTTTATTAGAGTGTTCAGTAACTCTAATAATTCGAGACTTCGAGCCATTTTCAAAACACTAAAAGAGGTCTCTTTGTGCAGATAGATCCTTATTACAATTTGACTCGACAAAAGAAGGTTTATTTGCAACTCGCTCACTTGAATCGCTCGCTTGAACTTCACTCTCGCTTGCTATTCAGGCTCACTTGAACTTGCCTTGCTTGAACTTGCTTCCAAGAAGTTGAGGATGTCGATTACCACCGAAAATGCATCCCAAAGTAGTACAATGGTTTGAGTTTCAACTACTCAACCTATCAACTCGGGAATAGAATGATACAAGCAAGTTGTGGGTGTCGGGTTCAACCGAGAATGCACCCAAAAATTACAATTCAAAGTTTATTCCAATACATTGCAATACATTGAATGTTGATTCCAAAGATGAATTGATCTTCAAATTTGATGATGCTTTGAGACCTTGATTATGAGCTTGATGTGCCCATTGCTTCAATGTTATGAAAATGATGATATGGATGACAACTTGAACTTTGTTGCTTCTTGATTACTTGTGCTTGATTGTGCATGTACTTTCTTGACATTAATTGTGTGCTTGAATTAACTTGCTTGGAGGGCCATGTGTGTATCGTCGTATGACAAATTGTAAGTGTACTTATGTCAAAACTAGACATAAAACATTACATAAAGAAATCATGAAAACATTCACCACCACACATAATGGCAATGTCCTTAGACCCCCTTATTTAATTTCGGGACAGGTCTAGGATGATATCTATCACAAAAAATATATATATATATTATATTTAATACAACTATCTCTTAACACTAAAGAGCAAAATATATATATATATATATATATATTTCAAATTATTCTATTATATTCCAAACCTTTTCAACTTAGCTTGTCACTTTTCGTGACATGGATAATAGAGAGAAGCTTGCATTCTTTGATAATTGTTTTTATCAATAGAGAGAAAACATTGTTCACTTGTTTATGATAATAGCTCAGTCTATGATCCACATAAACACAAGAGTCCACTTACACCAATCCCAGCGAAGTTGTGCAACACAGAAAGTGATTATCTTTGTTGGTGAAGGCATAGGGAAGTGAATGCCCATGCGCCAAAATGCATAGAGAAAATACAATAGGAACAAAATTTATCCCAATGTTGCTTTCTCTCTGCTTTCATTGTCACTAGATCCACTGAATTTTCCTCCTTGAAGACAACACTTTGTAAATACTTCAGCATTTTGTACACACAGTAGACAAAACATGCATAGCCCAACAAGTTCTCGACTGCCAAAACACCACCAAAAACTACATATAATCTCAACGCTCCAACTCTGTCACAAGACCATGAACCCAATGTCTTGATGCATCGTCATTGGGTCCTCAAGTTACCAATCTCCAACAGAAACCCAATGAGACATGTCACCGATTATAACGCAGTGAAAAACAAGTGGCCACCCAGACATTCATCCACCAAACAGTTGTCAACCAACTCTCGATTTCTCTCCATAGGCATGGATTGCAATCAAAGACAAATTTGAAAAATTATGCGTCATCATCGGGCACACAGACTATTCTAATAGAACTCAACCAATGATTTTATCCCTTGCAATCTTGTGATTCATGATCGGTTTCCTTGCTGGTGAATGATCAAGAGAAAATGTGATATCTCGGAAAATGTGATATTGCAGATGATCCTTCCTCTTCATTGGTTTTGACTCGGATTCCCACTGATATGTTTACATTCTCTACCATAATGTCTCGGATTCTGCCAGAAGTCTCGCTGCAGATGGTGATTCCTGCAAAAGGCGTTGAGTCGTTTATCCTCCGAACGATTATGTTGGAGCTCGGATGACTGAAAGCTATTCCATACTCATCCCACCCACTCTTGATGACTACCAAGTCGTCGTTGTTGCTCACATGGTAATGTTCGATACAGACATTCGAGCTAGAATCTGGATCGACTCCATCAGTGTTAGGTGAATCCCTCGGAGCTTTAATCGTCAATCCGTGAACTTTCATGCTCCAGAAAGGTGAATTCAGCAGAACAATATCACTCAATGGTATTCTAAATCGTGGCTTCAAGGGACAACTAGTTTTTGGCTATAATAAACAAGTTTTTGGTTGGTTTCTGCTCATATAACCAATGCAAATATTTTCATAAATTAAAATTAAAATATATCAAACCCTTTACTCTTCTTGTATTCAGACTTCTTAGAATTAGAAAGACAAAAGCCTCACTCTGTAAATCAAACAGCCACACATACACAGGGGTTGCTAGATTTCCTGTATAAATAATTTGAGGATGTAGGACAGAGAGTACCAAATTGACGACGGTGATTGATTCCTCTTAAAAACTGGGCAAGAAAATAGATCGATGCAATCTATCCAATGCATTTATTCATACCAAAAAAGAAAAGTTTGAGGCAGAGATCAGGGTTTGTGACTGTTGATGGAGCAAGAGCGGTATATCTTAGTTGGAGGACTCGCCATTGATCCAACTATTTATGGATCACGTGCAGGTGCAAATATCCCTGGGAAAATCTCTATGTTGATCAGATTTGACAGCTGACAACATCCGCACACTGATTGCCAACAATAATGCACATGCCAAACCCACAGAAAGCGTGCATGCGCAGATCCACCAATCTGTGCAAACGAACAATCACAAAAATACATCTAGCAGCGACTCACGCTAACAGTGTTTCGAATGATATATCTTGTAGATTTGCTCCATTTTCTGTCTGCCTGATACTACCACTCATGAAAAAACTGCCATGAAGACAAAATACAATGCATGATCATCAAAACAAAGTTGATACATCGATGGCCTTTCTAAAAGTTGAGTAGTTGATAACAAATCTCAAACCTCTTTCATCTATGATGTATCTTATGTGTTAATTGCTCCTCTTTGGTTGCATGATCTCGTTGCACCTCATCTTCCATGGTGAAACTACGAGACCCGAAACTACCAAACCCTTAAGACCATAAGAGCTCTGATACCAATTGATAAAATATAGACAGGAACAACAACATGGTGGAAAAGGCTCACTAGCCAACACTTAATTATTCACTCCAATGTTACATATTTATAGTACAATGGGTGATGCCACCTCATAGAGAGATTTGCTCTAGATCCTAAAAGCATGCATGATGACTAGGCTAGGCAATCTTAACTAAATCATTAGTCGTCACTTGAGGATATATTACCAATATCCTAAATGAATAATACAAATATAGGTGACAATTTAGACTTAGTGATTGGTAAAGGTAAGCCATAGGCTAACATGAACTGGATACTGACTTTGTAATAGTGATGTATTGTTGGAAAATATGGACAAGGTTGATGAAAAATGAAATTCAAAACTTCCCTTGGATGGAGCATAATTGAAGTATGATAATGGTGATAGTAAAATAACCAGCTATATAGAGAGTGATCTAAGGTCAAGGGGACGATCATATATGGGGAATGTTTTTCAAATTGGGATTGAGGATGTAGTGAGTGGAAAAAATAAAACGATAGTTATGGGTAGGAACTATGGGATCACAATGAAGGGTATTGTCATACATCAAGTGAAACCAACAAGAAGGATGTGTGTAGATGTGAGTGACTCGGTGTAAATTCTCTGACCAAGGGAGACTAAGGCTGCCACCGGATGAAATGACATCATTTGGTGCAATGGTATAAGTACACTTTATTGTCGTAAAATAAAGGTGCTTTGTAAAATTACCAAATGAATGAAAAAATAAGTGGGTTGAATGTGAAAACATAGATATAGGTGCACCAATGATAAATATAACGCATCCTAGTGAGGCGAGACTACTGAGAGAAAACGGGGGAGAGGGGCCCCAAATTAGGGTCTTTATGGAGGTGGATGAGTGATGGGTTGGAATGCATATGGAAAAATAATATTTGGGAATAAAAGGGGCCAATGAAAGTGTGAGAACACATTCAATAGAACCAACTATGAAATCGATGAAGAGTTGGGAGTCTGTGGGTGCTTTATCTAGAAAAATGATGAGAAGAAGTATGAGGTTCATTTTCAGAAATACAAACTACTCAGACTCTTGTCTATGGTAAAAACATGGCATGGGTGTCAATTGGAAAGGGGAGATAAAAAATTAAGACAACCCATGTGGGTGGAATATTACCAGAAAACAACAACTAGGTGTAGGTGGAATACAATGAAGTTGTTGTGCAGTTGGAAAATTGAATCCTAGAGGCATATGTGGTGGAATAATATTGGTAAATGAATGAGCTCAGATGGAGTGACTAACATGCCAGTTTGAAGAAATATATACTTGAAGGGGGAGGGAAACTGGCCCTATCATGAGATGAGGAAAAGTGGACCTGCTCACAAGTACATGCACACATGAAACCAAATATCCAAAGTGAAAAGTACCTTATAGTAATGAATCTCACAAGGGAATCGAAATCAAAACACAAAAATGATGGTGAGAAAGCGTACCTATGAAATGGATGAAAATATGAGGGGTCCCAGGGAAGGTCCCTAGAAAATTGAATGGATCATACTATTGTGAATATGGAGAGATTGTGATCCTGAAAATACAACCAGTTTAAAAAATGGAGCTTTTGAGCTCTTGTATAGGCTCATGGACATAAAATGGGGGTGGGTTCCACCATGCCACCTCATTTGTAATTGTGGTGACATGGACGCATGTGATCCTATGTAGCCCATGACTTTGTAGAGTCCATTGCATGGATTTTGGGGAGCATATTTCGACAATGAGAGAGCTAAGTAAGGGGTTCTGATGTTATGAACTAACTACTTAAAAATATCATAATAGAACATAAGTACATACCATGTACACCAATGTGAGCCTGGAGCACAACTCCAATATATATAAGAGATATGAGTTACACAATAACTCCTTAAATAATAGGAGAACCTCTTCCAAATACCTCAATGCATTCATACATCACAATTCACATCCCTTCAATAATGACTATATGATCTCTATATATACCTATTCACAAATTGCACATGTGGCCCATTTATTATTATGCCAACCCTATTACATAAGAATTTACACATTACATGTACATTTAACCCCATATATTCCCCCCTTAAGGTCATATAATATACATTCAACCCCATATATGCCCCGCTTAGGGTCATATCATAGTACCCTATTTAAAAAATGTTTTTCCTCAAAGATTTGCAATTAAAGGCTTTACATGTGATGAAATCAAGTAATATGATTTTCTTATGTTCCCACTTTATTCTTTACATTAAATATAATCCATCCATCCAAAATTATTTCTTTTCGGTCTAAATCCGTAGTGGCTAGTTCTTGCACAATTTTCTCTCCCTTGATTCCATGTATTTTTGTTTAAGCTTCTCCAATTTGTAGGATATGTTAGTATTTGATAATATTCTATTGAATAATGGTTTTTTGATTCCATATTCTAAGAATATTGATGAGTATTCCATCTTCTTCCTTGATAATTTTGATAATGATCTTCTTGTCTTCCTTGAAATATTTCTTGGTAATAAGGGTGTCGATATGATTTCACATTTGATGGTTGTCCAGAACCCTTCACATCAATTTCATTTGTATTTTTTTTAGAGATAATGTCACCCTCTATTCTCTTTGCTTGGTATTTGATTACTCTAGCCTTGGAGATAAAACCATCATACTTGGCATGTACATCCTCTAGATGGATTTCAACTTCTTCAATTATCTTCTGGAGACCTTCTTGAATCTTGTCTTCTTTCTCCTTTTGAATTTTCAATGTGACCCCATCTATCAAATTTTGACGTCCTTTTCCAATTCTGGATCGCATTTCTTATTTTACCTCATTAATATTTAGGGATTTCTCAACCTTCTTGTAAATTTCCTCTTCAATTTTTTTTATAGTGTCCTCTTCAATTTTTGTGGTATCATCTCCATCCCTATCCTTTGATTCAAACTTTCATACTTTCCTTTTCACCTTCTTAACATCATTAAGAAGTTTTTGATTATGAATACATAACTTTTTTATTTCTTCATCTTTCTTTTTAAATTCTTCCTTTAACTCATTTTTTTCCATCTTTCCATTGCTAATATTTTCTTTCTTCAAGTTATTAACCTCCTTAATGAGTGTTTCATTAAGGGATTGCATCTTGGAAAACTCATCATCTTTCTTAATAATATATTTTCTTAGTTCTTCATTATCCTTTTGCAATTTGAAGACTTTTTCTTTTGATTCCATTAATTCCACTTGAATTTTATGCATTGCATCCATTTTTGTATCTGTATTTTCATCCATATTATTTTCCATTTGACCCTTGTTTCCATTCATATTATTTTTCAATTGTTCTATGGGGTGAAAAACATCTTCTCTTTATTCTTCAATAATGGTTAAACTCTCTCGAGGTTTAGTTGGTGAAGTGAATTTGGAGCACACTTTGGAGCCATGTGAAAAAATGATAATACTCCTCTTTTTCCACTTTATCACAAATTTTGAATCACCAAAAATATATCTTACAATCAAAAGTTATGTCAATTGTAAGTTGTGTACCTTTCAAACCTTAATTTGTATAATGTCTAGATGTATGAACTTCCTTCGGATGTATCTATGAAATTTCATCCCTTCCATGTCTAAAGACTTTTCATGGAGTACTCTTTGCAATGCCACAACTCTAACCAAAATTTGATGTGCCAAGTAAAAGTTATGGTAGCTTTCCCAAAACTTGTTGATTTTTTGCCTTTTCTAGAAAGCAAACTTGTACATAATGCCACATATCTAATATTTTAGATATGATTATGAAATTTGTACCAAAAATAATGTAGATTGTCCTCTTTCCAATGAAACTATTTTAACTGAATTTGGATCTTCACTAAATAATATATGACTATTTTACCCAGAACACTTGTTTGAGACTAATTATAGGACTAGTCAAATACCCCTACCTTCCATAGCCTATATCTCAGCAATTAAGGAGACAAACTATGAATTTTTATCACTAGTACTTAGTTATGTATCCTTAAAATACTAATAATTTCACAATCTAAAAAGATATCAAAATAAAGTTATAGTAAATTTCTCAAAATGACTCGTTTGACACTGATTTCAGGGCTTGTAAAATGCCTTAACTTCCATAGGATGTATATCTAAAATTAAAAGGACCTCGAACCTGAAATTTTGACCAAGTGAACTTCACTGTGTTTTATTAATCTCCTAAAAATTGCATAGTCTGAAACTTCACAAAAAAAATTATAATGAAAAATCCAAGATGACTCGCTTGAAGCAACAAAACCCTAGGATTGATGCTATGAAACCAAATTTTATGAACCAACTGCTTAAAAATATCATAATAGAACATAAGTACACACCATGTACACCAACGTGAGAGTGGAGTACAACTCCAATATATATAAGAGATATGAGTTACACAACAATTCCTTAAAGAATAGGAGAACCTCCTCCAAGTACCTCAATACATTCATATGTCACAATTCACATCCCTTCAATAATGGCTACATGATCTCTATGTATACCTATTCACACATTGCACATGTGTCCCATTTATTATTAATCCGAACCTATTACATATGCATTTACATTTAACCCCCTAAATGCCCCCCCTTAGGGTCATATCATATACATTTAACCCCATATATGCCCCCCTTGGGGTCATATCACCTGACTCCCCTATTTCAATTATGCATTCAAATTTCTACTTAGGGTGGTGGGAAGGAATGTACAGCCCCTTATTGAGGGTGTTTGTATGGTCTACATGGGTGATCAGAATACACCCACATAGCTTTTCAAACTTGTATTCTAGTCTCTTGTGCCATATCGTGCGATGAGGGACTGCACACACGTGTCGAACATACTGCAATTGTAGAGAGAATAGTTGCATAGGTCAACATGTTTGGATCGATAGAAGTCACATAGATGGCATGAATATCCAATAAACAATAGCATGGAAATGGTTTGTGTGACTATTAGGTGAGACAACCACACATAATGCATGACAAATGTGAAATTTGTGATTTTTTGATGAGGTTTAGAGATTGACTAACCCTCTTGTGTGTATATATCAACACTACAACTAGGAATTGTGCCAATTCGAAGGTGAGAGAGGGAATTTTATTCCCTCTTTACAATAGTTCAGGCATGCCCATTTGCGAGGTTTTAGATTTCCAACCATGGCCTTCTCAAATTCCTTGAGTGTCCACTGTTGCATTCCGAGGAGGAGTTGCTGCATTTTTTTATTGCCATGTAGAGGCCAAACCATCGGTCCTTTGAGGTGAGGGGTCAGATGCTCGAGCTATTCGATGAGGTCGAATTATATTTTTTGACTAGGATATCCATTCAAGGAGAGGTGCCAAAGGTAATCCCTCAAATGAAGGGCGGGACCACCGTATAGGCTTTGGATAACCAATATTATATCGGTGATGATGTAGTGAGTGGAGGTTCCATCCAAATCTCATGTATCCAAAATTTGGTCTCTCATGTAGTAGTGATGATGGTGGTATGGATCTGTAGATCCTTGGGAATGTAGAGTATTAGTAGTTCCCAGATGTAGATTGTGGAGCATGTTCTCTAGGGCCATCATTACACTTGGGCCTTTCTGATGAGGGAGGACATATTTGTGTGGATGACATGGTGTTGTTGAAAAAAATAGGAGGAATTCACCTTTGGTTGTGTCCTCTATTGTTTCTTCCTTGAATGGGTAGTGATCCTATGCCAACGGATCCTATTAGAGGTGGTTGGGCCAACCCAGCCTTGGATGAGACGGTGGGGGGATCTCCTCATCTGAGAGGGGGGAGAGATGGTGGGGATTATTTTCACTCTCATATATCAATGGTGGTGGGGGAAGATCCTCTAGATTATTCTTGAGTACTCGTATACTGATATGGATTATCAACATGATCTATATATGATATTTTGCCCAAGTGAAGATTGGGGTGAATGAGGCAAGTACGTATATTTTTGTGTATTTTGTGTTTTCTTTTGATTTGTATTTCATGTTTTTATTATCTTACACATTAATAATGGGTAATATCTTTTGTGATTGAATATGTGGGACCATGAGGCCAAGAGGCTCCTATTGTAAGGGACATCCCATCGCCAATAGGTGAGTTGATAGAGGAAGGTCGAGGAGAGCATGTGAGAGTAGGACAATGATGAGGTCATCATGATGCAAAGGTTGGACCTGTGCAGCAATAGTAGGAGGATATGAGGGGTGAGGGAGTAGAAAATCCAGAGGCATGGCTTCGGGTGTAGTAGCCAAACCTCTGTCAACATTTGAAATGAGTCCTCTGAGGAGTGAGGGAGGTTGAATGGATTGATTTCGAGGAGGTTTTGGAGGCATGTATAAGTCGTGCTCCTAAGTGGCACCTGTTGGTTTTGGAGCCTGGTTATCTTCCTAATTTAGAGGTCATGTTTCAACCACATTTGGATCCCATTCCCTGGTGGAGGTTTGTATTGTATTCTTTGCACGATTATCCCCACACATTTTTCCTTGTGTCGAGTGTAGCGGGGGGTCACAAGGGGGGAAACCCCAAGAAAAAAAACTTGGGCAACTTTTTACATGTATTTTGGGTGGTTTTGGCACACAGTTTTCTATCCCATGGTTTTATAATTCTAGTTAAGGAATTAAGGTTGTAATCTAATCCAGGACAATAGATTAGGGATTTTGGATGCCACGATATCCTATATATTGTATTGTAATGATGAATTTCATACAATGTGAGAGAGAGTATTTTGTTTTTGAGAGAGTGAAGAGGAGGTTTTAGTAGATGTGTTGTAATTGTTATCCCTTCATTTTGTTGGACAAAATAAAGGAATTATTGGTTGTTTCTCTATGGACCTAGCCCATATCAGGTGAACCACGTATATCGATGTATCTCTTGTATAATGTTCTTCTATGTTTTATTTCCACATTCATTTTGATTTGTTTTATTTATTATTTCTCTACAATCATATTCGTAACAACTGGTATCATATTCGAAGGTCTATTTGACCAATAAACTCACAGGAAAGGAGGGTTCCTGGATCGAGTGGGAGAAATGGCAGAAGAAGGAAAGTTTAGGGTAGAGAAGTTTAACAAACAAAATTACCAGCTATGGAAGATAAAAATGGAGGAATATCTACACCATGAGAATATTTCTCTACCATTGGGTGGAATAGAAAATAATTCAATGACTATGAAGGAAGAAGAATGGGAGGTTCTTGACAGAAAGGCACTAGGAACAATGTGTCTATTCCTGGTAGCATCGATGGATTTCAACATTTCAAAAGAAGAAAACAATGGAGGATGTGATGAAGGCATTGGCTAAACTGTATAAAAAACCCTCAGCCTCCAACAAGGTATTTCTTATGAAACGTTTATTTAATATGAATATGTCAAAAGGTGGGTCTACCACTAATCACTTAAATGAGTTTAACATAGTCACCGATTAGTTAAGTTCTATAGGAGTAAAATTTGATGACAAGGTTAGAGATCTTTTGATTTTATGTTCATTTCCAGAAAACTAGAATGGATTGGTCATGGTTTTGAGTAATTATGTCTCTAGTTAAAATACTTTAAAGTTTGATGATGTTCTTGGTGTTATCCTTAGTGAGGAAATACAATGAAAAGGCACAGGTAATTCTTTGCTTGAGGAGAATAAGGAGAGAGGAAAGATCCCAGGGAATTGTGGGAAGTCTAATAAGGGTATATTGAAATATAGAGGGAAGTTGGAGTGCTAGCATTGTAGGAAGAAAGGACACATGGAAAAATATTGTTTGTCTTGGAAAGGAAAACAATGAGATGGACAACAAGAGAATAATCAAGAAGCAAATGTAGTAGGTGATGTGTTGCAAGATTATTTAATCCTTTCATTAAATAATATTACTAATTCTTAGGTGGTAGACTTGGGGGATTCATTTCATGCCACATCCCTAGGAAATATTTTCAAGACTATGTTCAATGTGATTTTGGACATGTTTATTTGGGTGATGTTAAACCATGCAAAATTGTTGGAAAGGGTAAGATAAAATAAAATTACAAAATGGAAAGCAATGGTTGTTGAAAGAGGTGAACCACTTTCCTAATTTGAGAAGTAATCTGATTTTAGTAGGGAAGTTGGAAAGTGAAGGCTTTATCATTATATTTATAGAAAATTTGTGGAAGGTCACTAAAGGATCACTCGGAATAGAAAAATGAGAGAAGGTAGGTATGTTGTATTTATGTACCAGTAATGATGACTCTTCTATTTCTTTAGTTTCTACACGAGAAAATAAAACATTATAGAATCATAGGCTTTGGCACATGACTGAGAAGGGGATTCCACATTTGAAGCGGGTTTATTAGATTTCTATGAGAACTGTGTTTTTGGAAAATAAAAGAGAGTCATATTTCTCAAAGTTGGGAAGAAAAAAAGAGTGAAAAGTTAGAGCTTGTGCATACAGATGTATGGGGACTGGATTGGGTATCATCTCTTGGTGTCTCTTATTATTATGTTACTTTTATTGATGATGCAACTAGGAAAACTTGGGCTTGTTGCATTCAAAATAAATTTGATGTTTTTCATACTTTAATGAAATGGAAATCTTTGGTTGATAATGAGATAGAAAATAAGTTGAAGTGTCTCAGATTAGATAATGGAGGTGAACACTACAACAAGGATTTTGATAGTTATTGCTCATACCATGGGATTCATAGAGAGAATATGGTTCTAGGAAAACCATAAGAAAACGGTGTGTCATAAAGGATGAAGATGACATTCATGGAGCATGCAAGGAGCATGATATCATATGTAGGATTGCCCTTATATTTTTGGGTAGAGGTTGTGGATACTCTTTTTTACTCAATAAATAAAGGGCCTTCAAGTTCCTTGGATGGTGGCATTCCAGAGGAGGCATGGATAAGTAAAAAGTTAAACTACTCATTTCTTAGGACTTTCAAATGTGAATACTTTTTCCATATTGATAGATAAAATAGAACAATGCTTGAGGAAAAATACAAGAAGTGTACTTTTATTGGATATAGAGTTAATTATTTTCGTTATCTCTTATGGGATTATGAAAATCACAAAATCAGTAGGAGTAGAGATGTGATATTCAATGAGAAGGTCATGTACAAAGATCAACTATGGGGAAAAAATGGGAAAAGGAAAACACATAATACACAGTACTTGATGAAATCACAAAAAATGAAATTCCAAATGTGCTAGAAAATTAAAATGTTCAAGAACAACAACAACAAAAACAATAATAACAACATGTACCTCAAACTCTTGCAGGTGTTGTTAGAATATCTACCAGGTTAAGTAGACCCCCAGAATGATACTCTCCTTCATTGTGTTATTTATTGTTGACTAATTTTGGTGAACCAAAAATATACGAATAAGCAATAGAAGTAGAAACTAGAAAGAAGTGGGAGCAATGCATGGAAGGGGAAATGGACACCTTAGTACATAACCAAACTTGGGACTTGGTTCAGTTTCCTGTAGGTAAAAGAGAATTGAGGAATAAATGGGTATACAAGTTGAAGGAAGAAGATGGAGGAAAAAATAGGTATAAGGCCAGACTTGTTGTAAAGGGGTTTTCATAGATGAAAGGTATATATTTTGATGAAATATTTTCTCTCGTTGTTAAAATGACTTCAATTAGAACTATGTTAGCTCTAGTGGAAGTAGAAGATTTGCATCTTGAATAGTTAGATGTAAGGACATATTTTCTCCATGGGAATTTGGAGGAAGAGATTTATATGCAACATTCATAGGGGTATGAGGTCAAATGGGAGGAGAAATTAGTATGCGGGTTGAAGAACATATTGTATGGCCTAAATCAAGCTCCAAGGTAGTGGTATTTAAAATTTTACAAGTCTATGACAGAACAAGGTTATAGTAGATGTCATTATGAGCACTGTGTTTATTTT
This sequence comes from Picea glauca, assembly GCA_000966675.3. Classification (NCBI taxonomy): domain Eukaryota; kingdom Viridiplantae; phylum Streptophyta; class Pinopsida; order Pinales; family Pinaceae; genus Picea; species Picea glauca. Next base: position 116,815 of record JZKD02S0582816.1, on the reverse strand, counting down.
AAGAAACTAGATAATGGAAACTATATTATGTTGTTATTGTATGTATATGACATGCTTGTTGTAGGGTCTAACATGCAGGATATAAATGTGCTTAAAAGAAAATAAGCTAATTCATTTGCAATGAAGGATTTGAGTGTTTTAAAGAAAATCATTGGTATGAGAATAACAAGGGACGAGAAAAATTACAAATTAACATTGTCTCTCGGTGAGTACATAGAGAAGGTGTTGGAAAGATTTAAAATGTAGTATGCAAAACCAATTAGTACACCTTTGGCCAACTATTTCAAACTAACTAAGGAGGTGAATCCCAAGACACAAGAGCAGATAAACTACATGTCCAAGGTTTTGTATTCATCGACAGTTGGGGAAATGATGTATTTGATAGTGTGCACAAGGATAGATATTTCACATGCAGTGGGAGTTGTGAGTAATGGAAGGTAGTAAAGTGAATTTTCGGGTATTTGAGAGCTATTACTACTCAAGAATTTTGTTCTGGAGTTTTAAACACTATTCTACATGGATGTATTGTATTTGAGAGCTATTACTACTCAAGAATTATGTTTTGGAGGTTCAAACACTATTCTACATGGATATATTGATTCATATATGGAAGGTGATATATATAGCATGAGGATCACCACATAGTTTTTTTTTACTATAAGTGGAACAACAATAAGTTGGATTTCGAAATTGCAAAATGTTGTTTCACTATAAACAACACAAACATAGTATGTCGTTGCTACAGAGGCTAGTAAAGAGATGATTTGGTTACAAAGGTTTATGGAGGAACTAGGAAATAAGTAAGAGAATAGAAGGTTGTATAGTGACATCCAGAGTACCATTCATATTGCAAACAACTCATCCTTCCATTCTAATACTAAACATTAAAAAATGGGTACCATTTCATACGATTAGTTATGGAAAATGGACAGTTGAAGTTGGAAAAGATATACGCTAGCCAAAATCCTACAAACATGTTAACAAAGACAATAACCAAGGAGAAACTAAGTTTCTGCTCAATTTCAGTTGGCCTTCAAGCATGATGGTCAAGATGAGAAACTTGCCAAGTCAAAAGTTGGAGCATAGTCCAGCAGGTGCAGTAGTGGTTGAGTTGTTGTGATCAATATCCAAGTGGGGGATTATTGGTTATGGAGCCTAATTATATTCCTAATTCAAAGGTATATTTTTAGCCGCATTTGGATCTCAATCCATGGTGAGGGATTTTGTTATATTCTTTGTACGATTATCCCCATGCGTTGTTACATTGCATTGGTGCCCCCGATAAAACCTCTTTGGGAGTTTTTGGCACAAAATATTCTGGCCCATGGTTTTCTAATTCCAGTTAACGAATTAAGGTTGTTGTAACAAACATAAATATATATAAATATGTAAATATAAATAAGTAATAAGTAATTATTAATTATGAAGAGACATGACCTATGAAAGGTCATGTCTCTTATGAAAGGGCACCCCTATGCAGGATATATATAGAAGCCCTCATTCCTCATTTGTAATCATCTCATTCATCTTATTCATTCTTATACAATTACTATTAAATATATTTATTATCCTTAAATGAATTATTGCATACTGTCCTATTTATATTGGAAATTTACATAGTGAACCAACTTAGTTCACTATAGTGGTATCAGAGCTTTGTGTTGATCCCGACCTTAAGCCACAATCCTTTAGTCAATATATATATATATATATATATATA
>JZKD02S0582816.1:41190-84878 GCA_000966675.3 Picea glauca | reverse complement strand
ATGCCTTTACACTGTACTTTAAGCCTCAGTACAGACTCAGGAACAACACATCCAACTCGTAGTCGATTGCTCGGCTAGTTGATTCAACGACTAAATATCTTTGATTGTTGGTCAACTGTCTGACTGACTGCCTTATCGACTCCTCGACTGACTAATTTAGAGATTTTGTCGATCATCCTACCGACTATTTCCAGATGTAGTTCAACCGACTGATTAAAAGAGAAGTGTGATGAACCATCATGACTTAATGTTCCAATACACCCCCCCCCCCCCATCAACACACATCTTTAGAGATTCGGGACGTGAAATTATGTCAACATGACACCCCCCATAATTTCAACTTCCTGAATCCCAAGCATCATATGGAGCTTGATAAATATAGCTTCAGATAAAGGCTTAGTGAAGATATCAACAACTTTATCATTAGTTCTACAATATTTAAGAGAGACAACGTTCTCATGAAACAAATTTCTCAAACAGTGAGAATGGAGCTCAACATGCTTCATCTTACTGTGGGAAACAAGATTTTTAGTAACCTGTATGGCACTTTTATTTTCATAGTAGATGGCATTCTAGATATGAACAGGAAATCCAAGTTCACCTAGAAGTTGGAGGATCCATACTACCTCAACACTTGCATGAACGACACCACAATATTATTCATTTTTAGTCGACAAGGAGACTACCTTCTGTTTCTTGCAAGAACACATCAATGGTCTAGTGTTGAAGATAAACATATAGCTAGAAGTGGTGATCCACGTGGATATTGGTGGTCACCCACCTATTCCAACAGGCTCCTCATGTCCGGGTTTTTTTCAACACGTTCTTCTGTACTTCTTTGTAATTGTGGTTTCTACACTTCTGGGGTTGTCTTATGCCCCACGCATCCTCTAGGTGGATATGGGTGGCCTCTCACTTAATCCAACTGGCTTATTTTGTATGTTTTCATGTCAGCACATCTTGTTGTACTTCTGTGGCTGTTTTGGGGCCCTAAACGTTGTTTTTTTGGATTGCCACAATCAAGTTGGATATAGATTTAGAGTTTGACTGCAGAATGTGTATTTCTCTGAAATACCTTTCCAACGGGCTATCACGTGCCTAAAACAAAGGTCGTATGCAAAAGTTACGGGCCTAGGAAGTTGAGGTACCAAATTACACCAACTTACCTATAGGGCCCACATAACTTTTGGTGTTTCACCTTCTAGGGTTAGGTTTTTGGATGTATAGGGTTTGGAATTCATGAGTAATATCAAAAAGGCCTATGGAGCCTCATTGTAATCCATTTTTCTCAGATGGATGTGCGTAGCAGCCACATCTCTTCTCAGAGATAACTACCACCATTCGAGCAACTTTCAGTTCTGCAGTTTTACAGTTTCAACCTATTTCATTATTTAAAAGAAATATATTGTTCACTCGATATTTTTGTTATTCTCCATATCTTTGTGTTTATTGTATTCAGTGTTTTAATCAATTCATTTTGATCCTAAATCTGGATCAATGGTATCAGAGCGGTCTGCTCTTCATTTATTTATTTTTGCGCATGTCCCCGACACGATCTAGGTACAAGAAGTTGGGACTTGAACCAATCGAGCCATTACCATATCAATCGTGTCGAGCCTGAAAAAAAACCATGGGAGACAAAAATAAAGATGATGGAGCAGGAGATCCTATTAAAATTTTGCTCGAGGAAGCCCTTGCATGACAAAGGAACGAAATGATGGACAACTTCATGAAGATCCTTCGATGACTGCCCACAAGAGAAGCATCTTCATCAAGCGACCATGCAACCCCCTTCAAGGTACAAGTAAATTTTGATATTACATTATTTGAAGGACTGATAGATGTGGATGTTGTATATAAATGGTTGAATTTGCTCGAAGGATATTTTTCGGTCCACTATTTTTCCAATAGGGAAAGGATCACTTTTGCACTCCTCAAGGTCATTCCCCATGTTAAAAACTGGTTGGATACTTACTCTGAGCAAAGGGTCATAGAGGAATATACAGTATTTTTGGTGGCCCCTACATGGGATTCCTTCCAGGATGCCATTAAAGAACAATACTATCCTATTGGAAGCTATGAGGACCAGTACACCAGATGGACCACCCTACGTCAAGAAAGGGACCAGACAATACCATATTTCACCAATATTTTCCATACCCTATGCACCAAATTGGGTATAAAATACTTTGAGCATCATATGGTGCTCAAATATAGTAGTTGTTTTCATAGATACATTCAGATAGAAATGGAGTTCCTCTACATTGCCTTTTTGGGCATGGCTTATAGATACGCTATCAAGATCGAGCAGAAATTTAAGAAGAAATGACGATATTTTGGATCTGCAAACCCCTCACAGCCGAAGTAGGGCAAGGGCAACCCCAACCCACACAGAAAGGGACCAATTCTATATGGCCACCCTCAAGAAAACTAGTCCAAGCTGCAACACAAGAAGGGAAATGAGAAGACGAAGAAGGACACAGGAAAATGGTGTGAGTACCATAAAAGTCCTTGGCACAACACCCAAGAATGTTTCTCCAATTAGTCCCTCATGGTCGAGCTGAAGGCTTTCAAATCAGAGGCCAATTCTAATTCCAAGTCAAATCTTGAAGGAGGGAAGCGGATTATCGATGTTGAACCCAGTGCCATTGTCGCTACCACCAAATTTCGGTCGAGTGAACCAAAAGAACCAGAGGAAGGGAAACGCCTATTTCACTCGCAGATGTGGTTCAAGGGGGCTCTGACTCATTTCATTGTCGACACCGGTAGTCAGAAGAACCTGATTTCGGAAGAGGTCATCAAGCGACTAGACCTGCCAATGACACCACACCTGCAACCCTACACCATCGACTGACTTCACCAAGGAAGAGATCTTTGTGTCATCCAACAGTGTTGTATGCCCTACGGAATCAAGCCTTTCAAAGATGAGGTACTGTGTGATATTGCTCCCCTTGAATTTTGTGACGTTCTTTTAAGACAACCATATTTGTGGAAGTGTCATGCTGTGTATGAGTGTAGACCCCATAGTTTTATTATTACTTTGGATAGACAATTGTACAGGATCCCATAGGTAGTGTCGCCTACTACTATTTCTTTAATCTCTACTAAGAAATGCAATAAGGTCATTTCATAGACCGAGAAGTTCATCTTCTTTGTGATCTATGCTCACAATAAGTAGAAGGTCGCCACCACATCTGTGGCCTCTACATAGTGCCTCTCTTCGCAACAGAAGAAAGTGAACGGGATCGTGGAAGAATACAGATACATATTCTCCTCACCTACAAGGGTACCAACACATTGCCAAGTTAAGCATCCAATTGATCTGACCCCCGATGTACCTCTACCTAATGGACCAATCTATCGGTGCTCGTTGATGGAGAATGATGAAATCAGGCATCAGATCCAAGGGCTTCTTCAAAAAGGGCACATCAGACCCAACTCCTCCCCTTGTGAAAGCCTAATCGTACTAGTGCAGAAGAAGGACAAGACTTGGCAACTCTGCATTGATTACAGAGCCTTAAACAAAATCACAGTCAGCAACCGCTACCCCATTCCCAGGATTTATGACCTTCTTGAACAACTCAAGGGGGCAAATTTCTTCAGCAAGATTGACCTGAATTCTGGCTACCACCAAGTTTCCATCGAACCAACTGATGTATGGAAGACAACCTTCAAGTCTAAGGAAGGTCTCTATGAATGGCTAGTCATGCCCTTTGGCTTAACAAATGGACCAACCACTTTCATGAGGTTGATGGATGATAAATTGAGACCCTTCACCAACTCCTTTGTGGTGGTATATTTGGATGACATCCTCATCTTCAATAAAATGTGGGAAGAGCACATGTGGCATATTCAAAAGGTTTTGAGCACTCCGTGGCAACACAAGATATATGCCAACTTGGAAAAATGTTCTTTTGGCATGAACATGGTCCAATACTTGGGATACATTGTTGATGAGCATGGGGTACATGTTGATCCAGCTAAAATCCAAGTCATTTGTGATTGTCCAGCCCTGACAAAACTTATCGAGCTTCGGAGCTTTCTGGGGCTATCCAACTTCTACCGACGGTTCATGTTGGGATTCTCCCATATTGCATGGGCCCTTAACCAAGTGACCAAGGGTGGTGGTAGGGAAAAGTTCATCTAGGGGAAGGAGAATCAACAAGCATTTGATGATCTGAAGCATCGCTTGTGCTCAGCTCCGGTACTCTCCTTTCCTGATCTGCAGTACCCATTTGAGATTGATACTGATGCATCTGACTATGTTGTGGGTACAGTTCTCACTCAACACGGGCATCCAGTGGAATACCATAGTGAGACACTCTATGATATTGTCCAGAAATACCCCACCTATGACAAATAAATTCATTCCATTGTACAAGCCTGTCATCAATGAAAACATTACATTCTAGGGAAAGAGACGATCATACACACTGATCACAAGCCTCTGTAGTTCTTACAGACACAGCGAAAATTGCAGAACGACCACCATCAGAAGTGGTCCACCTACCTGCAGTAGTTTCATCTCAACATCAAGTATAAGACAGGTATCTCCAATCGTTTCATTGATTTCCTCAGTCGGTCCCCTATTTCTGCACTCACCACTGTGCTCCATTCCTGTGGACATGAAGCTTCTAAGTGGCCCCAACTTTATCAACAAAATCTAGACTTCGCCACCACATATCAGCTCTTGGTTACAAGCACAACTGTCACTAATTTTCACATTCAGGACAAAGTCTTATGCCACCTGGGCCATATTTGTGTTCCTACAAATGAGAATGCAAAGATTATTTGGGAATCCCACTACAGTCAAGTGGCGGGACATTTTGGCATAGAGAAAACTATGGTCGTTCTTCAGAAACATTTTTATTGGCCAAAATTTCGACAGGATGTCAGCAAGTATATCATATCTTGCACTTCCTGTGCCATTTCCAAGCCAGCCATCAAGAAGCAAGGATTATATACCCCTCTTATGATTCCTGAGAAGCCTTGGAAATCCATCTCAATGGATTACATGTATTGCTTGTCGTCCACCAAGCAAGGAAATGACTATGTGTTTATGATCGTTGATCAATTTTTGAACATGTACATCCTCACAGCCTATAAGAAGAATGTTATAGAGGCAAATACTTCCAATCTCTTCTTTGAATGAGTGTGGGTCCACTTTGGGATACCATATACCATCATCTCCGACCGAGACAGCAGATTCCTCAACACCTTTTGGTCAAGTCTCTGGTCTCTGTTGGAAACCAAGATCACAAAATCCATTTCTTTCCACCCCCAAACCGATGGCCAAATAGGGGTCATCAATCATATTATTGTGCACATCCTATGCATGTACAATTCTAAGCATCTGCGTACATGGTATGAGAGACTCCCCTATGTCCAACACAGTTACAATAGGGCTCTTCATAGTTCCACTGGCCATAGCCCATTTCAGGTGGGTTTGGTATTCCAACCCTTGGGGCCTATTGATGTTACACTCCCTATTGCCACCACACAGACAGACTCTTCCCCTAATCAGTCTGCATTCGACAAAGCCACAAGATTCATTGAGCGGATTCAACACATCCTCCAACAGGTCCAGGAGATTTTGCAGAAATCCAATGCTAGATCTCATGCATACTTGGCCTGAGATAGTTTGATTCCTAATGCATCCTGACTAATCTCAAGTCCAAGGAAGAAGTGTAGCAGATCCATGTCCATCATCAAAAACCTGTCATGTAGAATCCTTTTGACTGCAGCAGTCACTTAAGTCGAGCAACCAGTGATCAACAGATCATCAACATACAGAACTAAGAGTAGAAGCAAATTAGTCGTCCTGAGCATGTAGACATTCGGGTCTAATTTACAACGTACAAAGTTCTGTGACAACAGGTAGGAGTCCATATTGTCATACCATGCCCTCAGATTCTACTTGAGGCCATAAAGGGACTTCTTCAGTCGACGGACCAAAGATGAGCCTTGCATAAATCCTTGGGGTTGCTCCATGTAGATCTCCCAGAGAGATCACCATGAAGAAATGCATTATGCATGTCCATCTGATGGACTTCCCATCCCTTGCTTTCCGCAATGGAAAGTGCCAATCATATGGAATCCATCTTCGCTACTGGAGCAAAGGTCTTATCATAGTTAATACCATGAACTTGTTGAAAGCCTTTGGCGACAAGACTGGCTTTGTATCTACTAATTTGTCCATCTGCTGCTCTCTTGGTCTTGTAGACCCATCTGCATCTGACAAGTTTCCTCCTAGAAGGAAGGGCAACCAGATCCCAAGTCTGGTTCTCGAGGAGGGAGTTGTACTCCTACTGCATGGCAGATTCCCGAAAGGGATTTCTAGCAACCTCGCCATAAGATTGTGGATCTGAAGACTAAACTAAGAAAATATGCCTAGAGGGCAATGGTTCAGTGGCAGTGAGTGCAACAGGAGGCTCCTCGAAATCAGAATGAGTCCTCCTAGTATCGGTCGGATCACCAATGAGATCCCCTGCATCATGAAGAGTAGTTTGTGCCCACTTGGGCCTTTGCTCTGGCTCTATAGCTGCATATGGATGCTATGACTCTACATCTGACTGTATTGACTCTAAATCTGAATCATCTAAGTCCTCTGAATCAGAACTCACATCTGAAGAAGAGTCGTCATGTTCATGCTCATCATCTCAAACAGGTTGAAGAGTGAAGGTGTCTGCATGCGAATGTTGAAGTACATGCGAGACACTTTCCTCGAATTAGACACTACGCTCAAGGATGAGTCGGTCATAGGAAAGGTCAATAAGTCGATATCCCTTCACATCGTTGGGGTATACAACAAAAATTCACTCAGTGGTCTGTGGATCAAGTGCCTTCCTCTTTTCAGAGGGAATCCAAGCCCATGCACGTAACCAAAAATGCGAAAGTGGGTCACTTTCGGTTTTAGGCCACTCTAAGCCTCGTAGGGGGTCTTATCCTTGACAAATATATGGGGAGATATATTTTGAATGTATGTTTCACAATTAAGTGCTTCGACCCATTGTCTCTGTGGTAGTGACTTTGCATGCATCATGCAAGATGCCATCTGCTTTAGAGATTTATTTTTCCACTCAACAACTCCATTTTGCTGCAGAGTATAGGGAACTATATGTTGCAACTGAATCCTTACCTCATCATAAAGATTATGGATCTCATGACTTACATACTCTCCCCCGTTATCAGTTCGGAGGAATTTGATCTTCTTTCTGGACTGTGTATCAACCAAGGCTTTGAAATCTTTGAGGCATTGAAAGACCTCGAATTTTTGCCTGAGAAAGTAGATCCAAGTAAAACGTGAGAAATCTTCAACAAAAATAAGAACAAACCTCACTTTGTTGATGGATGGATGTGGAAAAGGACCCATAAGGTCACTGTGGATCAGATCTAAAGGTGCAGAAGCTCGCTGAGGCTTTCCTTTATCGAATTTCTCTTGAGGGTGTTTTTCGAGACCACATCCCTCACATACTCCCTTGGAGAAATGGATGTCTGGTAGACCATCAACCAATATTTCCTTGGAAAACTTATCCACGACGGACATCGTGCACACCTTATTATTAACTAACCAGCAAATGATTTTGATTTAGAATTAAAATGTCATTTACCAATTCTCTGTTTTCTTTGGGTAGAATTATATTTTCATGAGGTGAAATGTATAAGGCTCAAAAGTTCAGAACTGTATGTGTTCCAACATAGGCTCCATCTAGGGATAGTGTCTCTCTATGAGACGCGGAAGAACAGTAGACCGAGTGCCTTTATTGGGCAAATGGAGTCATTATTACATTTCTCGGAAACACTTTTAGGAACAAAATGGTAAATGTCAAAAAATTCCGCAGAATAGAGATGGCATGTGATACAGATGCTTCTATATTCTTCTTTGATGATATCAAGTAAACATGGTTTATTTAAAACGAACTGTAAAATGACTTGGATAATTTACAACGGAAAGGAAAAATTACAATTTGAAAAACGAAAACAAACGTCGATCCAAACCGATATATACAATGGGAATCTGAAATATGACTACTGCATAAAATGTTTTAGATAACGCTTGTTGATAGGACCGTCAAGAATTTTTCCATCAATATTTTCCAATAAGATGGAATTTTTCCCTTCCGCAACTGCAATTTTGAACGGTTTGAACCAGAGATGGTCGAACTTGCCATGTTTCCCTACATCTTCTTTTCTAGCATCCCACTTTAAGACTAGATCACCAGGAAGAAACTCCTTGTCTTTAGCCTTTTTATCGAAAAGGGCCTTCATATTATCTTGGTACTTTTGAAGGTTGTCATCTACTTCAGCCTTATTTTGTTGAACTTCGATTAGTTGATTTATCCTTCTTGTAACGTCGTTTGGCTCTTCATTTGCATCCTACCAGAGCTTCATCGCAGGAAGAGCAAGATTGATAGGGAGGACAACGTCAGTACCATAAACCAATTGAAAAGGCGACATACCTATTGATTTCTTGGTGCCGATTCAATTATCCCATAGACAATATTTCATGTGGATGTGCCAAGCCTTTCTATTTTCTGTCAACACCTTTTTTATTATAGTCATCAAGCTCTTGTTAGACGATTCATCCAACCCATTTCCCTAAGGATAGTAGGTTGTAGAATGTCCTAACACAATGTTGTATTTTTGGCAGAAATTGATCATTGCCATAGATTTAAAATCTTGGGCGTTGTCAGTGACTATTTTCTGATAGGATGTTTTCTTCCAAGAAGTTTATTACTACCAAATCTGTAGCATTCCAAGTTGGAATGGATTCTACCCATTTCATGAAGTAATCGGTAGCGGTTAATATCCATCTATGTTGCGCACTTGATTGCGGATGGATTTCTCCGATGAAGTCCAGACCCCATTTTTTAAAACGGGCTTCAGATTTTACCGGGATTAAAGGTAGGGCAGGGAGCTTCTGCTTGCCAGCGAATAGTTGACATGAATTACAGGCTCTGACCCTCATGTTTACATCGATGAATAACTTTGGCCAGTAATATCTAGCCCTTAAAATATTGTAGGTCATTTCTCTCCAGGCATGGTGTCCTCTGCACACTCCTTTATTGAATTCTCCGATGACGCCTTCTATTTCAGATTTTGTTAGGCAGCATAAAAAGAAACCTAGAGGGTCCTTCCAATACAGTTGGCCATCAATAATACAGTATTTAATTGTGTGTAGCTTCAAAGTCCTTGATTTAGACGGATTCATGTCATTTGGGCACTGAAGAGTAAGGAGGGATGTAACAATGTCGTGATACCAAGTTGAGGCGGAAAACTTATCTTCAATTCAAATAGCAGGTGCCTGATCGTCAAGTTCTTCTCTATCTAGGAGGGATTCGTGTGATTCGAGATTATTTATCTCGAGCGCCTTGAAATTTGATTTGGCCAATAGCTTGGCCAGGTCTTGACTTTTGACAAGTTTGGTTGGTTTTACTTCTAGATCAAATTCCTAAATTCTAACGACCCATCGACCTCTTCTTCCATCACTGTCTGGTTGAACCAAGATGTCTTTGATAGCATTTGTTGGCACGTAAGCGATTATTTTGGAATGAAATACATATGTTCTGAAGGCCCTGAGAGCCTTCACCATTGCATATGTTTTCTTCTCAAGTATATCATATCTTAATTATGCATCCCTGAGGCTTTTGTTGAAGAATGTTATTGGTTTCTCAAATCCTTCCTCGTTCTTTTGTAGGAATACCGTTGCAAAAGTATGTTCAGAAGCGAATGAGAAGATCGGGAATTCTTTTGTATAATCCAGACTTGCTAGCACAAAAGCTTCCCCTATAGCTCTCTTAATGCGCTCGAATGATGCTTTAGCTTCATCAGTCCATTTCACTTCGTTGTCTTGCTTCAACATATATGTAATCATTTTAATTATTTCAGTGAAATTGGGAATAAATCTTCTCAAAATGTTGATCTTTCCTAAAAACGATTGAATTTCTTTTCTGTTCCTAGGAATATTAATCATGTCTATAGCCTCAACTTGCTTAGGGTCGACCTTGATTCTTTCTTTTGAAACTATATGATCCAAGAGCTTACCTTCTTGCATAGCGAAATGTGATTTCTTCGGTTTAAGAGACAAATCGAAATTTCTGCATTTTTCAAAGGTCTGTTTGAGGTGTAGTAGATGTTCTACATCAGAGTTAGAAAAAACCGCCAAATCATCAAGATAAATAACAATGAATTTATCCTTCTCACCGACAAATGTGATGTCCATCGCTCTTTGGAAAGTATCCCCTGTATTCATCAAACCAAATAGCATTTTATCGTACATAAAAGTTCCCCACGGAGTGGTAAACATAGTCTTTTATCTGTCGTCTTCGTGGACAACGATTTGATTGTATCCGGAAAAACCATCAATCATGGAAATCTTGTTAGCTCCAACTACCTTTTCTAACACTGATCCATTTTCGGGAGTGGGTATTTGTCTTTGAGGGACGACCAATTTAACTTTCTGAAATCTACACAGAGCCTTATTTCACCATTTTTCTTTCTGACGGGGACTAAATTCGCTACCCATTCAGAGTACCTGAGTGGGACGATGATTTTTTCATCGAGGAGTTTCTTAACTTCCCTTTCTATCATTGGGAGGAGGATCGGGTTTATTTGTCTAAGTTTCTGTCTAAAAGGTTTAATATTGTGTTTCAAAGGGATCTTATGTTCAATGACATAGGTATTGTATGTTTTCAGATCATCATAAGACCAAGAAAAAACATCTTTGTACTGCCTAAGAAACTCAACGTACTTACTTTTAATTTGGGTTGGGAGGTATTTTGATATCTTGACCATTTTGGGATCTTCATTAGTTCCTACATTATAGTCTTCAACTTCTTCGGGTTGGGGATGTAAGATAGACTTTAAAGGTATGTCATTCTGTTCAAACAACCTTTCTAAGGGGATCAGTGTAAATGTGTTGAACCTGCACAGAATAGATCTATCTAAACAATGATAGACACATTTGCAGAGAGAATTTGAGAAAGAAGATGAAGGAGAGAAAGAATAGAAGAATTCTCATTAAGCGTTGTGAATAATGAATAATTTACACATGATATACTCTATATAACTCAATGAGTGTGCACTAGAGGAGAACCAATGCACCATAGTGGTGGTCTAGAGTGATCTAGACACACACCAGCAGTTACGGGAGTGAACTGCCACCTAGTCTAGTCTCTCAGGCAGTTACAAGAGTGAACTGTCGCCTAGTTGAGTTAACTAGTCAACTAGTCTTCAGTTAACTGACTGAACAAAGAGTAGTGAGGAGTTAACTCGGGGAATCAAGGGTAATGCGCCCATTTGGTGATGATCCCAAGGCAAGGTCAAATTATCATGGTAATGATTCCAATGTTGGAGGGTGATAAAACCAATGCAACATCTAAACTAACCTCAATTAGTCAAACTAAAGTGTCAACTGAAAGAGAATATTCTCCAGGTAGAATATTCTCCCCTAAAATATAGGAGTCTGTATAATGACTAATAAACAAGGAAAAACCTTAGGAAAAAGAAATCCTAGGTGTGTGTGAAGTAACTCCAACACCCCCCCTGAACATCACTATGGTGAAAATAAAGAATGGGTCCCGACAACGAGGCCATGTTAGGTACCCAAATACAAAAGATACACTAAAAATAAAGTGAGGAAATAGGGAAAACCTCATGGGAAAAAAAAACCCTCAAGGTACAATTTATGAAAAAAGAAGAACTACAGTTGCTAGGCAACTGTGTCCTTCACTCCAAGACGACTTTGCAGAGAATGAAACTTTTGCTCAGTGAAGGTCTTGGTGAAGATGTTTGTTGTCTGTGATGCTGAAGGACAGAACTGTAAGTCGATGATCCCGTCGTGTACTAATTCCTGGATGTAGTACATGTGGATCTTGATGTGCTTCGTCCGCTGCCTCTGAACTGGATCTCCGCAGAACTTCAAAGTGCTCTTGTTGTCACATTAGATGACGATCGGCCGATGAAACTGAATGCCCAATTCAGTGAAAAAATGTCGTAGCCACATAGCCTGAATGGTTATGTTAACTACCCCAATGTACTCTGCCTCGGCTGAAGATAGAGAAATGGCATCTTGCTTCTTGCTCGACCAACAGATAGGCTCGGAACCAAGACTAAGTGAATTACCAGATGTGGACTTGCGATCGATGCTATCACCAACCCAGTCGGAATCAGTAAACCCGATGAGATCTAATGTAGAGTCTACTGCATAATGAATCCCAAAGGTGATGGTTCCCTGTATGTATCAAAGGATACGCTTTGCAACTTTCCAATGTAGCTCATGCGGCTCCTGCATGAACCTGGAAACTACGCCAACTACATAGGAGAGGTCTATTCTAGAGTGTGTGAGATACAACAAACTCCCCACTAGTTGTTTGTACAGTGTGTTGTCAACCAATGGAGTCTGTCTGCCATCCTCAAGTTTGACTCTTGATAGGAAAGGAGTCGGAGTAGACTTGCAGTTTGTCATGTGAAATCTCTCAAGGAGATCTCGTGCATACTTGGCCTAAGATAGTTTGATTCCTGATGCATCCTGACTAATCTCAAGTCAAAGGAAGAAGTGTAGCAGATCCATGTCCATCATCAAAAACTTGTCATGTAGAATCCTCTTGATTGCAGCAGTCGCTAAAGTCGAGCAACCGGTGATCAACAGATCATCAACATACAGAACTAAGAGTAGAAGTGAATCAGTCGTCCTGAGCATGTAGACATTCGGGTCTGATTTACAATGTACAGAGTTCTATGACAACATGTAGGAGTCCATCTTGGCATACCATGCCCTCGGAGCCTACTTGAGGCCATAAAGGGACTTCTTCAGTCGCCAGACCAAAGATGAGTCCTGCATAAATACCCGGGGCTGCTCCATGTAGATTTCCTCAGAGAGATCACCATGAATAAATGCACTCTGGACGTCCATCTGATGGACTTCCCATCCCTTGGTTGCCGCAATGGAAAGTCTCAATCTATGGAATCCATCTTCTCTACTGGAGCGAAGGTCTCATCATAGTCAATACCATGAACCTGTTGAAATTCTTTGGTGACAAGCTTGTCTTTGTATCTGCTAATCTTTCAATCCGTTGATCTCTTGGTCCTGTAGACCCATCTGCATCTGATAAGTTTCCTCCCAGAACGAAGGGGAACAACATCCCAAGTTTAGTTCTTGAGGAGGGAGTTGTACTCCTCCTGCATGGCAGATTCCCAAAAGGGATTTCCAGCAGCCTCACCATAAGACTGTGGATCTGAAGACTGAACCAAGAAAAGATCCCTACAAGGAAATAGTTCAGTGGCAGTGAGTGCAACAGGAGGCTCCTCGAAATCAAATTGAGTCCTCCTAGTATCGGCTAGATCACCAACGAGATCCCCTGCATCATGAAGAGTATTTTGTGCCCACTTGGACCTCTTCTCTGGCTCTGCAGCTGCATCTGGATGCTCTAACTCTACATTTGACTGTATTGAATCTGAATCTGAATCATCTGAGTCCTTTCAATCAGAACTCATGTCTGAAGAAGATTCGGCATGTTCATGCTCATCATCTCGAACAGGTGGAAGAGTGAAGGTGTCTGCATGTTGTTGCTTAGGTACATGTGAGACACTTTCCTTGAATTGGACACTACGTTGAATGATGAGCCGGTATGAGGAAAGATCAATAAGTCGATATCCCTTCACATTGTTGGGGTATCCAACAAAAATGCACCCAGTGCTCTGTGGATCAAGTGCCTTCCTCTTTTCAGAGGGAATCTGAGCCCATGCACGTGAACCAAAAATGAGAAAGTGGGTCACTTCCGGTTTGAGGCCACTCTAAGCCTCGTAGGGGGTCTTATCCTTGACAAATTTATGGGGAGATATATTTTGAATGTATGTTGCACAATTAAGTGCTTCGGCCCATAGTCTTTGTGGTAGTGACTTTGCATGCAGCATGCAAGATGCCATCTCCTCTAGAGATATGTTTTTCCGCTCAGCAACTCCATTTTGCTGCGGAGTATAGGGAACTGTATGCTACAACTGAATCCCTGCCTCATCACAAAGATTATGGATCTCATGATTTACATACTCTCCCCCATTATCAGTTCGGAAGAATTTGGTCTTCTTTCCAGACTGTGTCTCAACCAAGGCTTTGAAATCTTTGAGGCGTTGAAAGACCTCGAATTTTTGCCAGAGAAAATAGATCCAAGTAAAACGTGAGAAATCATCAACAAAAATGACAACAAACCTTGCTTTGTTGATGGATGGATGCGGAAAAGGACCCATAAGGTCACTGTGGATCAGATCTAAAGGTGTGGAAGCTCGTTGAGACTTTCCTTTGTCGAATTTCTCTTGAGGGTGTTTTTCGAGACCACGTCCCTCACATGCTCCCTTGGAGAAATGGATGTCTGGTAGACCATCAACCAATATTTGCTCGCTAAGGTGTTGTATGTTGGGCCCAAGATATGATCACTTTTATGACGGTTATTATGCACTTTTGCCACATGTACATATGTGTTTTTCATCTTTTGAAGGAGCTTTTTGAAGAATTTTATGATAAAACGGTATGATCGACATAAGGTATGTATGATTCATGTTTAATGATTGTATCAAGTATAATTCATCATGTTTTATGATTTCCAAGAGCTAATTCACATTTTTCTGGTGTTACAGGGAAAAAACGCACTACGTTTCTAGTTCTGGCACTTGATCCGACACTCATTCCGGCACTTGTTCAGGCACTCTGTCCAGCACCTCTTCCTACACAAAAACGGACGACACTTTGGTGGTTATGGTATTGGCTGCCAGTGGGGGGGAAATCAGAGACATGGGTTTTGTTCATGCTTATCCCCTGCAGCTATTGAACTCTTGACAACTTGATTTTGGGTTGTTATGGTGGGTGATTATTGGCTCGCTCTGTTTCGGCAGTTAGGGCACCATTAATGAAATTTGTCAATTTTAGAAGTGGTTCAAACCTCCTGCGGTCGACCACTTGGCCTATAAACATTATAAATACTACCATGTTGGTCAGATAATTGTTAAGAAGTAGAAGAAGTCGTGTGTTAGAGCCAAAAACGATTTTGGCTCTATTTTTGCATTTTTCAATTGCCAGAATTGTATAAAACTGTGTTTCTGCATTTTAATGGTGAATTCCTTTTGTTGAGCTCATGTTGTGCTTTTAGGGAGTGACCACGACTTGCTGGGGGGCCAACCAGCAGTCTGGTAACTGGTCTTTGTGTTTGTTTATGTATTTCATAGATTAATTGTTCTCTTTATTTCTTGTACATGCATTTCTATTTTGTTAATTAGTTTGTTGTTATAATTTAATTTGCTTTGACTCTCTTTTGCAGGTTAGTATGATGAGTTGTGTTAGCATGCATTAATCTTGTAGTTAGGGACAGATCTGCAGATCCCTAGACTAACCCCATGTGTAGTTAGATATTAGATTACGTTTTCATTTATAATTTTAGAATCAAGTTTAAAACAAAGTTTGAATTAGAATAGAACAGAGTTTTTAATTGAGCTTTCTGTGACAAGGATTTGATGGATGGATAGGATCAATTTCAGTCTTTAATCATAGCTTGCTTATTTCATTTTTATGTAGAATTGGCTTAGCTAGTTGTTGGTTAATATAATTGTTAGTTTACTTTTAATTTCTATTTTTTGTCATTTCTTTATTGTAGTTTTAACTGCTAGAGTAGATATAGCATAGTTTTCGTTTAAGTAATTTCTTTCCTAGAATTAAATTGCAAATGTATTTCTTAGTTAATAGCTTGAGTTCAAGTATGAATTTTTCTTATGTAGTATAGAAGTATAATGATGATGTCATTATGTTGTTGATGGTTCATATATTAATATGCAGGGTATTTAACATTGTTTTGTCATGGCTAAACTCTCATTGGATTGTTTAATCCATACCTTTCACTTTGTCATTGAGATTAGTGTTGAGCTTATACCATTGGAATTGTCCTTTGTTGTCAAGTGCCATCGATATATCATCCGACACCGGAGACATTCACACAACCACCAACATTATAATTGAATTGTCATAGGTTAAAAGATAGTTTTCCTGCTTTCATAGATTAAAGATAGTTTCTTGTTTTCATAGCTTAGGAAAAAGTTTTGTTGTTGTTGTAGGATAGATAGACTTTGCTTTGATAGATTAGATAGTAGTTTTCTCATTATAGATTAAGCATTAGTTGGCAGTTCTTCTTGCTTTCAATAAAATAGATTTCATTTCATGAATTAGAAATAGTTTTGCATTGAGCATTTATTCCAGTTGCCTCTTAGATTCCATTTCATTCATTAGAAATAGTTTTGCATTAAGTATTTAGTTCACTTGCCTCTTAGGCTAGATAGTTGTTCAATGAGAAGTTTTAATTTGATTGCTTGCAGTAGTTAGTTGCCTTTGCTTACTTGTCTTTTGCTTTAGTAGGTTAGTTAGGTGCCTTTTCTTACTTGTCTTTTGCTTTAGTAGGTTAGTTAGGTGTCTTTGCTTACTTTTTTATTTGCTTTAATAGGTTAGTTAGGTGTATTTGCTTGCTTGTTTATTTATTTGCTTTCACAGGATAGTTTCTTATTGAATGTAGGTTGTCAAGTTAAAATAGGTTGCTTTTGTCATTTGCTTATTATGCTTAAATAGTTACTTTTGCTTATTGTTATGAACTAGTTTGCTTTACATAGGGTTTTTACTTGCTTTCTTATAACTATCCATCGATCCTTGGCCCAAAAGCTTAGGTTACCTAGTTTCAATTTGCTTAGTAGGGTTTGCTCGTTAGATAGCTTTGCTTAAGTAGATTAGCCTTAGATAGCTCCCTTCATTAGTTAGACTATACTCCTACCAGCCCTTCTACCTTTAGCATATATTTTGCTACAACTCTAAGTTTACTTACCCCGGGTTGACAATTTAATTGAGGGTTTTTAGTGTGTTTTTAGTGCATATATAACACCCATCAAATATTCTCCCCTAAAATATAGGAGATTGGATAATCACTAATTATGACTAATAAACAAGGAAAAACCTTAGGAAAAATAAATATTAGGTGTGTGTGAAGTAACTCCAACAATCAGGCCTCTAGGAATCTGATTGTTCTTAAGTACGATCATACGGTGGTTTGCAATCTTGTCTTGGAATTTTTCTGGGTTCTCTCCTTCTTGCATAACCCAAGCAAAATCATCTCGGTTTTCCTAATCTATGTGAGTTTCAGAAAACTCATCAACCATCTCCAGAAACTGTTTTATTTGTTCGTCATCCTCTAACACTTGTCAGTGTTGAACGTTGTTCGGGATCGAAGTTTTGTGTCTCATCTCGATGTGATATTTTAGCTTCAAGACAATGGGCATTATGAAGGTCGCAACAACCTTAGCTAAAGAATCAGCTTGTTGATTCTCCATCCTGGGAATAGAGTGAATATTGAAGGACAAGAAGAAGTTCTCTATAAGATCCTAGGCGCAATTCCTTTATGATCTTAACCTTGGGTGTTTAGCTTGATACTATTATTTCACTTGTTTTACAATAATCTCTGCATCACCATAAACTATTAGATGTTCGATTTTCAATTTCCTTGCAGCTTCTAATCCCAAAAGCAGAGCTTCATATTCACAAACATTATTCATATAATTGGTATCCCATTGTAATCTATAAGAAAAGGGAATAACGTACTCATCACCTGGTGCCACGAATAAAAATCTAGCTCCTGCTCCCTTGCAGGATGAGGCACCATCGAAGAACATTTTCCACATTCCTTCTCTAATATTTACATTTTTCTTTGTTATTTCTATTTTTTTATTTTCTTCTTCTGTACATTCTTAGAAATCGTCATCTATAGATAATATACAATTTCCTAAGTCTTGATCAGCAATGTAGACTAGGTAATTATTGGGATTTTGGGGGTCACTTACGGTATACGTCAATCTAGTTTCTTTGTACAGTCGTGTGAATTTCCCACCAAAAATTGGGATCGTAGCATAAGTCATGTCCAGCTGAATGGATCCTCTTAATTTGGCGCCCCAAAACCTGGACAGAAGCATGTCGTACTTGGGAGGGACGTCAACAACAACCACATCCATAAGGACACTTTTCACGGGGATTTGAGCAAGATTTACTACCAAATATTTAATCATGCCAAGACACTTAACTTTTCTGGAATGAAACGAGTAAAAGTCTTGATAAGGTCTAGTAATTTTGAGGCCCAACTTCTCCATGATAATTTTAGGCATTAAATTATGAGAGGCCCCAAAATCTAACATGCAATTGTGGAGTAAATGGCCATGCATAGTTAATGTGATATAAAATGGAGCAACATAATCCTTATTGTTTTCAATGTGTGGATCGAACATGAGCGTAGGTCTTTCATCTTGTAGATTAATAACATATGCATGACATTCAGCATTAGAAAAATTTATCACTTTAGCAATTTGCTTTTTATAAATCGGGTTTTTTGCAAGTTCAACCAGAGACATTGGGATTTTAATTTTATTGAGTTCATTTTCTAAACTAAAACCTCCAACTGTTTTTTCAATTTCTCTGGTTGGAACTCCTGCTTCTGCATTTTCCGGTTTCTTAGTTTGCATTGTTCTTGTTTCAACTGGCTTTGTTCGGGTAGTTTGTGTTTTAGTAACTGTTGCCTCATTCATTTTACTTCGTGAAAAAATATTTTTTGATAGAACGTTAGTACAATTTTTCTCTCTAGGCCTTAAATCATACTTTTGTTGGAGTTCGGCCATTATTCAGTCGGTGAGCCCTTGATACACAAAGTCTCCTAGATTATTGATGTTTTCCTCATTATTAAACAGGGATTCTAGGTCTAAAGACTTCTCATAATCCTGTCTGGTTAAATGTGGCTCAAGATCGTCATCGCTAAGGTTGTTTAGATCTTCTTCTAACTCCTCATAATTTTGCATTACATCCCTCTGCATAAAATTTTCAGTTTTAAATGGGGCTTGGATCTTTTGATCTTCATTTTTTATTTGTCTATGTTGCATCTGGGGGTTAGGGTTTCTCTTGAACTGATTCCTAACGTAAGTATCAGGTTTGGCTTGATCTAATTCCATTCTAGATATTTTGTTTGATAAATATTTGGTTATCTTGGCCATCTCATCCATTTTTTCTTCTGCGGACTTCCCAGATCCGTAGGGTCCTTCCTGTTCTTTGAAATGCCTAGGTCCTTTGGTTCCCATCTCGACCTTAGTTTTTAATTTCCAAGATGCCATCATATTGGATTCAATTTCTATGGCATCGTCTTGCATTCTTGACAAGGTGGTAGATCTTCTTTCTCTCAAGAGGAGGGGAAGTCAGGTTCAAAAGCCCCTGCAAAAGTTACTTTTGCAGCAGGTTGAGAAGCTTTGACTTCAACTGGGATTTTTTTATACAGTTTATTGAACCTCTAGGTAAATTCAAGGATTGATTCAGAAGTCTTCTTTCTTAAATCCCCGAACTTGGTTAAATAATAAATATGGTCCTTTGTCTCGCCCCACTGTCTCAGGAAGGCATTTTCTAGTTCGTCATATGATTGTATGGAACCTACAGGGATTCCTCTGAACCAGGTTCTCACTTTCCCTTCGAAGGTTTGTACTAACGGACTTGATTAAATTTCCTCGTGTTCAATACCAAGGATATCAACAAACTGATAAAAAAATCTATGTGTTCGATTGCGGTTAGATCCCCTTCTCCCATGAATTTGGGGAGGTTCTTCATGTAATTTTTGGGCAAATCATGAAGGACAGCAGGGAGAACCAAAGGAGCGTATCTAGTAGCTACTTTGGCAAATATTCTTGGAGGTTGACTTTGTCCACCAACTCCACCACCTCCGGCTCTTCCAGCACCAGCCATTGGAAGTCTAGGAGACGGACTCTGCGGACTAAAAAGGGGATTTTAAAAAACTTCAAGGGATTGAGTTGCTAACCTCTCGACTACCTCGAGGTGTGGTGAAGGAAGTTCAGAAAGAAAACCGCTGGGAGATGGAAGATCTATATGAGGATGAAAAGGGAAATTTGGGTTGGTTTCCTCATATTTACAAGATGTATATATAGGAGAGACGATAGGGGATGAATCAAGGTATAAACAGTAATCTTGAGAGTTTCGGGAAATCGAAACCTTCACTTCGGGAAAGGAGAGAATCGGCAGGGTGTCAATTACAGCAAGTATCGAAAGGGATCTTTTGTTCTTACTAGTAAAAGTATCTGTCAATTCAATCTCGACTTTTATCTCTGGAACACTTACCTCTGGAATTTCGGGTTTAGCTTTAGGTTTACTAGTTGATGCCTTCTCAGAATGAATTTTTTTAAAACTTTCTTTAGGAGTTATTTCTTTAGTCTGAACCTTAGCATTAACTTGTGTAACTCTGGGTTTATATACTTTACCTGTTGATGCAGCAGTCTGTTTGAGATATCCCTTTGGTTTCAACATCTTTTCAGAATCTGACACTAGTGTTGTCTGCTTATCATCTGGATTTTTCTTGGTATTATTTTGATCGAATGCCAATTTTATCTACAGTGGAGTCACCAAGTGAAAAACAAAATAAGCCTTATTTATGTATTCAATCTTTGTTCACCATCAAAGATAAAAAAAAAATACCTTGTCATTTTCCAGGGAAAATGATTTCGTTTCTTCATCCCCGGCAACGGCGCCAAAAAGATGTTGTTCCTGAGATTAATACTAAGGCTCAAAGAGTAATGTCAGGCATTAGGGGTGTTTAAAGAGAATGTTTTAAAAGAGTGTTTTTCCTACCTTTATTTATATAAGAGAGGATTCTTAAATGAAATTAATAATAGGACAACACAGACGTTGTATTCCGTAGTATGAGTCACAATTATATTATCAAATGGTGTGGAGGAAAGTTACAAAAATTGTTAAACAAAGCTAGGTATAAATTGCAGAAGAGTCTCACCTTGTTTGCAGTGAAAGAAAAGTGGAGAGCACAGCCTTGAAAAGGATATGAAATGCAGTAATTCACGCAACTTGTGGGTCTTGTTTTACTTAAAGTAAATACAGAGGAAAAACTACTTACTTAATGAATTCCTAATATAATATGATCACAGTAGTTGTAATACTAAATTCTATTCAATCGCTTTTCAAGGAATTATATAAAGAATTTTAGAGAAATGAAAATAAAGAGGAAACACATAAATCAAACCGAACGAAAATTAGAATCTTTGTATGCACTTGTATTAATACTCAAAAAAGGAGAGTCTTGTCTATTACATCCGGCAAGAAGCAGCCTTGAATCTATCTTGAATCTATGTATTTATACAAAAACTGTCACAACTCAAAACGGTTGGACTTCTTAAAATATTTGATTAAAAGAGCATATATCTTAATAAGACAACGGTGTGTAAAATATGATGAGCTCTGCTAGCATTCTCCTTTGTCTCTTCATCTACTTGGGAAAAACACATATTTTCCTTAGTCCTTTAGGCTGAACACAGATGTCATATAGGCCACCTTAATAATTCGGTTTACTTTATTGGTCGTTTTAATTTTGTTGCCTTTTGTCCCTCCAAACATGTTCAACAATGCAACAAATCACAGTTGAGATCAGGGAGGGAGGATAATCGGATGAATGGCACTGCATGGCTTGTGAAGGAATGGATAACGGGAACAAGAAAAAGTAATCGTTTGTGGAAAGAATGATAATGAAACAAGTGTATGATGATGAATTAGGGATAAGTTGATAAGTGACAGTTAGAATGCGAGTGAATGAGGGAAGGTAGGGAAGGCAAAAGGAAAGGGCATTGTGCACGTTTTCTTACTTGCTCCCAGCTATGCTTGCTTTTCCATGTTCAATACATTGGTTGCATCTATCCAATAGTTTTATCATGAACCTTGAGGGTTCAATTGTTCCATTTACCTTGAATGAGAATAATTTCCTTTCTACCTGAGGTAGCTTTTCTTGGATCCTTTTCACTTCTTGATTTGTGGCTTGGAACTGTGAGCTCAGATTCACTAGCCATTTATTTATCTTAAGAATATCAATTTGGCTTATTTCCTGAATGGTTGTTAGAGTTTCTTCCTTGCTCTTTCTGGAATTATATTGATTCATTTCAATATAAATTTGCCCCATGGCTTCTGAGATATTGATTTCCTCAAAATCGATTAGCTTCTTGTCTAGTGATGACAACGCTTCCAGGCGAGCATCCTTTAATTCCCTGGATAATCTTTTTCTCTTTGCCAAATTCATTTCCCAGACCTTTAGGGCCATATCACCTCTTAATTGTTCAAAAGCAGAGAGCAGAGGAAAACTAGGGACATTATTTTTATGCACCAATATGATGGCTTCTTGAAACTTAGCTCAGGCTAAGCGAGATTCTCTTTCCTTGACATAGATGTCCTTCAAAGAGAGGTCTACTGCCTGGTAGCACTTTTGGATGGCATCTACCTTCAAAAAAAGGTCTTGCTGGGAAATTTCCAGCTTCTCATTTATTTCCAGTGCTTGAATTTGGAAGATCGAGATATCTATCGAGATACCTTCGGTTAGGTCCAATCTAGCTTGAAATTGATCTATCAATTCATCATGCTGAGTGATCAATCCTTGATTGGTCTGTGAACTCTGATGGAGCTCCTCGAGGTTGGCCTAAAGCTGTTGGATTTGTTGTTGATCATGAGCTTTGATTTTCTCGAAGTCTTGGCTCATTCAGTTCCTAATAGTATGTTCCATGGCATGTATTTGACTTTGCAAGTGTTCTATAAATAGGAACTTATGTCGTAGTTGTTTGGCCAAATTGTCCACAGACCATTGAATGGCAGTGGCAAAAGCACCTAACGAACCTGCAAATTGTTTTGTGAATTCTGGATCATCTCGATCATTCCCGTCATACACCATTCTCTACCTCTTAGTTATCATTCCATGTTTCTAGTGTGATTCCCTTTTCACGATGGCATTTCGTTTCTTACTAAAGAATAAATCCAAAGGAGGCATCTCTTCAGGCGAGATGGGGGTAAGATCACTTACAAAAAAAAATTCAGAATTAGGATTTTCGAAGCTGGATTGCAGAGGGGTAAATGATGAAATGGGAGTAGCAATCTTTGTGGACTGTTGTTGCTCTGTTGTATTTGAGGTGCCTGTAGGATTAGCTAGCGTCGAAGGAGGCATATCCAATCCCCGCTTCATGTAAGCTTTGACTTTCTCTAGTGCCTGGGGGCTTAGCTAGCCTGACAATGATGCTTCTAATTCCTGTGTTAACTCCTCCGAGCTCTTCGGGATTTCCTCAACTTTATATTTACCAGAGTGACTTGATTCGGAACCTGTAGGCATAGTTTCCTGAGAAGGGGGAGTGGCCATTTGTTCTCCTTGTAGTACCTTTGGTAGATTATTTATCCTATGTTTTTGAAAGTTGATAAAACCAGGTTGTTGATCTAGGGGAAGGGTTTGGAATCTGCCTTGAACTTCCTCATAATATCTAACCCCCCTGGATATTTCGTCATAAGGGGAGTTATCGTGCATATATCGCTTCATATTGAACTGGGCCAGGTGGTTTTCCACTAACTTACGTTGATCATGTCTTTTCAACTCGATGTCAACCAATTTAACATCCTTCAAAGCTACAATCTCCACTTTGGAGTGACCGTAATCCAGTAATGAAAACATGCCAACCTGAATAGGGAAAGTCGGCCAACATGGAATCACTGTCTGTTAGGCCACTTCTCTGCATACCAGACGGTCCGGTAAAAATCGTGGGAGAGCATGAGGAGGAACTAAGCACCCAAAAACCCTGATGTAGAAAAAGTTCTCCTCACTAAACCAATCTGCTAGTTTACCCAGGTTTCCCATAATCTTGTCTGAAATCCGGGGAGGTGGGTGACCATACAGGGCTATATGAACAGGAACCACAACATTGTGGAATATTTCGTAAAATAAATCCTTGGCTTTCTCTTCCCATAGCTTGGAATGGTAGAAATGAATGGGCTCGACACTAGTTAGGTTCCAACTCCAATTCATCAATGGAAAAGGTGTCATGAAATAGATGGCGTCCATGATATATGCCGACATGTAAAAGGGGGAAGGTTGTCCTTTTGACTTCACTGTTTTATATTCAGCAATCCCCTTGGCCAATTTATCGGACAACATTTTGGCCCAATTGAAAGTGAAACCCTATGCTACCTTGTGCATGATAGATGCCCATTCCACAGAGAAATGCGTATGGATTTTCTTCCCGAACAATCGACATAACATCATGGCTACGTACACCATATGAGCGTCCAAACACGTTGTGGCATATATACCATGAGCTTCAATTCCAAATCTCTCTGGGTGCCCCCACCAAGACTTGATTATATCGTGACAATTCTTGTTGTATTGGACGCATTCCTTTTGCTCGAATTCCAGAATAAATGCAGCATTGTAAGTATATCTAGGATTAGGAGAGAGTTTATACATTACTTTTAGATGTTCTATTCGGAAAGAGCCAATGGAAACCTTCTGATGGTTGACGATGCTCCTGGTTTGGACGTCAGCATGTTCCAAGGCCTAGCTTATCATGTCGTTATAGGGCATGAGTCTCGGTCCTGCAGCTATCTTGTGCAGCTCTAATGGTGCTATGTGTTTGATTTTGGCTGCATAAGTGTCATCCTCTTCTTCGGCGGAATCCTCTGGACAATTTATGATTTCACATTCCATAATTTCAAAAACCTGTGTCCAAGCTTTACCGGTGTCTGTGGCTCGCAGCGTTGTGTCTGACAAAATGTCTTCATTTGGGTTTAAATCCTCGCCCATCGCATCAGGATTCTTCGTCATTTTCCGTGGTGCCATAATTTCTAAGAGAACAAAGTGAGGTTACCTGTTGCAGAGAAAGTCTATGAGTCTTTCAAATAGATAGAACTGCTAATTTGTGAGAGGCAAAAATGAATTCAAAATTGAAGTGCTTTTATTCAAACCAGATTCATCGATTTTCGTATAGCTTTACTGACGGAAATTTTTTGAACGTTAATGGGAAAATCTACCTGGCAATCCGCAATCGGTGTTTGAATCATTATTCTTAATTTGTCATAAATTCCATCAACACTTCGACAGTTCGCATTCAGGAGTTTTAGATGTGACAGAGTGGGAACCTCCCGCATCCCAAACCCGCGAAAAGATTTATTTCTGAATAATCGCTTGTAAAACCTTAATTAATCATGTTTAAAATGGCGTGTTAAGTTCAAGTGTTTCAGGAGTTCAGAATTCGGGGATTTTTTATGTATCTCGAGAAGAACTTCCCGAAACCCAAAATTGCGAACCAATTAATTATCAAATAATTGATTTTAAGTCTTAATTAATTGTATTTATTTTTATGTATTTCAGAAATTACGAAATCGAGGGTTTTAGAATATGATACAAGGAAAAAGTCTGAAATTCGAACCACAGAGTCATTAATTATCTCTTGATCATGATTAACTTAGTTATTTAAACGTTTAATACTTCAGCATTTTGGTACTTCGATAATTCGTGAATTTGTTTCTTTGTTAAACTCCCGAAGGCTCATCTCCCGTAGTGATGTGGTATAGATGACGTCACTCTAGAAGACATGTCGAGAAAAGAGAGGTGCCACGTGTTAATTCAAGAAAGACTCAAAAGGTACACATGTCCTACGACTTGTGCCTTTTAAAAGGTTTAGGAAGAGTTGCGAGCAGACACCTTCAGGCTTCAGAGTTTCAGAGTTTTTATTGTTAAGACTTCTTGAAATACCCGAAGTGCGGAGCTCCAAAGCGGTCGTTAGAGATTCACCTCTTTAAAATTCAGGCGGATCTAGAACTCTAGGGGATATTAGGATCATTCAATCAAAAGGGAAAACTTATCAACGACGGACATCATGTGTGCCTTATTATTAACTAACCAACAAATGAATTTGATTTAGAATTAAAATGTCATTTACCAATTCTTCATTTTCTTTTTGTAGAATTATATTTTCGTGAGGTGAAAATTATAAGGCTCAAAAGTTCAGAACTATATGTGTTCCAACACAACCAACTATTTGGAAAGGATGTTCAACCCAACCATAGACTTTTTATTCCAAATCTCAACAACAAGTCACCCTTGAGTTGGGGTTGGGAAACCACAAGAGAGGGGCACCTTTCATAGTTCACTCATAACTCAAAATCCCACAATCTACTAGTACTCTACTACAACTATCCCAAATTTACTCCAACTCTCTTCCTCTTGACCTTCCCAACCCAAGGAATGTACCCCTTCACTGCTCTCATTCCATCAGTCATTCCATCGTTTATTAGGGTCTCTCTAGCACAGGTAACCAAGAATCTCTCTACTAGGAACTCGAGGGAACTCACTACCATGAAAAACTACTAGGAAATCAACACCAAACAATTGTTGTTCTAGTGAAACTCCCATAGGAGTTCACTCTTCATGCCTGACAACCTAACTCTTCACCATTCAACTCTAGAATTCTCCAGAATTTTCCCAGCCTTCTTGGTCTAGCTTCAATGCTTTTTTTTTATCTTGTTGTTCATGCCAAACTCAATGTGAAAAACTGCTTGTTCTCCCCCATATAAATTTCCTCTATTTTCCCAGACAATAGACTACACACTCTTCCCAATATCAATTGTACTTCATGCCCATGCTTCCAAAAACTATGGGATGTGACTTCGACACCCACCCCATGACAAGTATTTAATGATTGGGCTCGCATACACTCGAATAGAAAAATAGAAGGTTGTCCAAATGATAATAAAATCCAGGAAAATGGGTTGAATTAATACCCATAATTATTTGTCCTCCTTAGAACCCTCTTAGACACTCCTTGATATTTCTCTCTCTTGTGTATTAATCATCCCCCATCTCTGTCCATATTCGTAGCAACTAGGATCAGATTATATTTATTAAAATCAGAAAATACAATTCACATATTACATCACTTGGCCATAATCGTATTCATATCTACATTATAAATTAATTAATTTGAGGATTATAGTGGGAATGTTACATTCCCCCACCCCTACAATTGTGCACCATCCTCAGTGCACAACACCATGTCGAAATGCATATATAAATCTACATCGTAATATTCATAAAATAAAATTCTGAAATCTTTTTACTCTCCAACAGCACTCCCAACCATAATCTCTCATTCTTCTCAACCTCTTGACCCAAGGAATGTGCCCCCTTCACTGCCCTCGGTCCATTGGGATACACCAATCTTTTATTAGGCTATGAACATAAGTGACCAAAAATTATGAGATGTGGTTCCGAAACTCTAGCTACCCAAAATGGAGTCTTTCATTTTTAGCTTCTATTTTCTTCAAAAATTGACAAAAAATTGTGGGTATTCCTCCTGCAAAGTTTCTTCATTCTCCCATGTTGCATCTTCAAGAACGTAACAGGTCCATTGAACATTTACCAACCCTATGGCTTTGTTCCTGAGCACTTTGAATTTTCAGTCCAGGATGTGTACTGGTCCCACCCATAAATCCCCTTCGTTTTCCACCTAGATCATAGTCCAATAAATTATGTGGTTAGGGTCAAGCACATTTTTCTTTAATAATGACATATGAAAAACATTATGCACTCTCATGGATGCAGGCAATGCTAGCATGTATGCAACTAACCCTATCTTCTCTAGTATTTCAAAAGGCCCACAATATCTTGTTGCCAACTTTGGGCAGCAACCCAATCTTATCAAACCTCTCTTCGCTTTCACTTTTAGAAAAACATGTTCGCACACTTTAAATTATCTAAAAAAAAATGTTCTTGTCTGCATAACTTTTTTGCATGTCCTAGGTAGCCTTTAAATTCTGCCTAATCTTTGCCACTTGTTCTTCCATTTCTCCCTCAACAAATATGGCTCCAACGATAGCTCTATCTATTGGATTATCCTAACTTACTGGTGTGTTACACTTCTTACCATACAATACTTCAAATTGGCTCATTTTTAATGAGGCTTGATACCCATAATTGTAAGTAAATTCCACTAAGTGGATATAATCTTCCCACTTTTATGGTTGGTCCATCACATACATTTTGAGCATGTCTTAAATGATTATGTTAGTCCTCTTTGTTTTCCCATCTGACTATGGGTGATACATTGTACTGAGATTTAAATTTGAACCAAAGCCTTTGAATAACCGCTTCCAAAAATTTGATGTAAATTTTGTATCTTTGTCTGAAACAATTGCCTTAGGCACTCCATGTAGCATGGAAACTTCCTTCATGTGAATCTCTTCAATATTTGTTGCCTTGTGTGCAGTGTTCATAGGAAAAAAATGTGTAGCTTTTATTAATTCATCCACCACCACCATGATGGAATCATGTTGCTTCATTGTTCTAGGCATCTTTGTAATGAAATCAATCATAACCACTTCCCATTTCCACTCAGGAATGGGCAATGGGTTGTAGCAACCCTGATGGATGTCTATGTTTTTTTTTTCACCTTTTGGCATTCTAGACTCTTGTCTATGTAATTAGCCACTTCTTTCTTCATTCCTAGCCAAAAGTATTAGTTTCTTATAGTTGTAATTGTTTTATGATATCCTGGGTGCCCAACATATGCCACATTGTGCATTTCCATCAGCACTATGTTTTTCAACTCTCTCGAATTCAACACATTTATTTTTCCTTTGTACATGAGGATTTCATCCTCTTTCACCACATAATAATTAAATTTACGTTGTAAATTGTCTTGCTATAATGTCTCTTTTATTTTTAGATACTTCTTATCTGAATTTGCAACCTTTAAATTTATTTCTTTTAAATGTGTGCTAAACATACTGATGGCTTAAATATGTGTTTCATGATCTCTTCTGCTGAGTGCATCAACCACCTAATTTTCCTTGCCTTTGATATGCTTTATTTCAAAGTCGTATTCACTCTAAAATTCCAACCATCTAGTTTGTCTGTCATTTAATGTTGGTTATCCAAACAAATGCTTCAGACCACAATGGTATGTTCTTAACTCAAATCTTCGACCCATGAGGTATTGTCTCTACATTTTTAGTGCATGTATAATGGATACTAATTCCAAGTCATGTGTAGCATAATTCCTCTCATTCTCCTTTAATTTTCTAGATTCATAGCACACCACATTATTGTTTTGAGTAAGGACTGCATCGAACCCTTCCTTGCATGCATCAATGCACACTACAAAATATTCATTTGGATCTACATTCTTTAAGATTGGTGCACTTGTTAAAATATCTTTCAACTGTGAAAACATTTCTCACATTTGGGAGTCCATTCAAATTTCACTCCCTTCTTTTGCAAAGAAGTGATTGGGATTGCAATCTTTGAAAACCCCTTTATGAATCTTCGATAATAACTTGCAAGACATGTGAAAGATATGACTTTTGTGACATTTATTGGTGTTGGCCATCCTCTAATAGCCTCTATCTTCTTGAGATCAAATTTTATCCCCTCTTTTGAAACAATATGCCCCAAGTAGTGAATCTTCTTTTGATAAAAGATGCACTTACTTAACTTGGCATGCAACTTGTGTTCTCTTAAAACTTGCAGCACCATTCTTAAATGTTGCTCATGGTCTTCTTCTTTCTTGTAGTAGATTAGTATATCATCCAAGAAAACAATTACAAACTTGTCCAAGTATTCTTTGAACACTCCATTCATCATACACATGAAAACTACTAGGTCATTTGATAGCCCAAATGGCATTATTGTGAATTCATAATTCCCATATCTTGTTCTAAATGTTGTTTTGTTGATATCATCACTTGATGATAACATGATCTCAAGTCAATCTTGGAAAAGATTCTTGCACCTTTCAAATAATAAAAAATTTCATCAATCCTTGGTAAAGGATATTTGTCCTTTATTCTAACCTTATTCATTTATTTGAAATCAATACATAGCCTTAAGGCTCCATTCTTCTTCTTCACAAAAAGGACCTCCCCAAGGTGACACACTTGGGTGTATATACCCTTTCTTTAACAACTCTTCAAGCTGCATTTGCAACTCTCTTAATTTTGGTGTTCCCATTCTGTAAGGTGTCTTGGACACTGGGGTAGCTCCTAGCACCAAATCAATAAGAAAAACAATGTCTCTCTTTGGTGGAAATCTTGATATTTCCCCAAAACATATTCAAAATATTTCAAGACCGGGTGGTATTCAATACTTGTCAATTTATCTTTGGTTGTCTCTTCCATGTGGGCTGCAAAAATTTGACATCCCTTCCTGAAACTCTTTTTCAGTTGCATGGTTGAAATTTATCTTACAACCACAACTCTCGAAGTGCCTTGAATCTTGCTATGTTTCCCTCCCTCATCAAGACAAGTTATTGTCTTGTTGTAACAACCTAGGACAACATGATGTTTTTCCAACCAATCCATATCAATTAGACAGTCATATGAACCCAATGGTATGATGTTCACATCTAACTTTATGCTAAGTCCATTCATGTCTATTGGACAATATTTAACCAACCCATTGATCTTTCTCATAGCTCCTGTGGCTAACTGAACTAACCAAGATTTCTTATGCTTACTCCTTTGTAAGTGAAATCTTTCAACAATGTTAGAGTTTATTTAACTATCGCTAGCTCTGGAATCAATTAAAATTTCTATGGGATGGTTATCAATCTTACATTCCACTTCAATCATGGGGGATTGATACTCTGAGTGCTTGTTGTTGAAGGCTGCATAAATCATTGGCATGCTTCCTCCCATGTCTTCAACTGTTTCATCCTCCTAAATGTTGTGGACCGTCCTCATTCTTTCATCTTTGTGAGGGAAGTCCCTATATAAGTGATTTCCCTCATATCCCCAACATTGTACATGTTGTTTCCTTGGCCTTTTCCCAAATGAATTTGTTGTCTTGTACTCATTTTGGATTGACTTTCCTTGTTGATTTTCTTGTGAGTTATTCTTGAAAAGGTGTGGCTTAAAACCCTTTTTCCTTTGATCATTTTTACCCTTCATCTTGCCATTCCAATCTTTTTGGAAAGTTGGCCTTCCTTTGTTATGCTCATAAAGATGCTTTGCTCTCCTTATGGCAACTTCCAAAGTTATAGGGTTATCATATTGTATCTTGTCACTGTAGAAAGAGTGTAACCCACTTATAAACCCATGGATTTTGATTTTCTCATCCTTTAAGAAGTCCACATACTTCAGTAATTCAAATAACCTCTTCTCATACTCATCTATTATCATCCTTCCCAACTTGAGTTCAAAGAACTCTTTCATTTTTCTTTCATAGTAATGCTTAGACAAATATTTCTCTTGGAAATATCCTTTGAATTGACTCCATGAGACCTTCCTCTCATTAAGTTATTTTCCTTGCTTAAGATAATCCCACCACATGGTTGCCTTTCCTTGTGAGTGGTAGGTTGCAATTCTTGATTCTACCCTAGAGGGATAATCATGTAGCTGGAAATATTTCTTCATTTCCAATAGTTAGTCCTTAGCCTCTTCTCCCTTCCTATGCTCACCATTGAATGTCGGTGGCTTTATTTTCTTGATTTCACCTTGCAATATGTCTCCCTCATGTTGTCTTCTTTGTCTCCTCACATGGGACACACTTGGTTTGTTCCCTGGACCTGAGCTTGCATGAACCCTCCTAGTGGATTTCTCTAGGGAATTATGGCACCTGCTCATGCTCCTTGACTGTATGTCATTCTCATGTTCATCCCTTTTGCTATGGGTTTTGGATGTTGTCACTTGTATAGAATTAGTTTCTTACTCTGTACCAGAGCCTTTATTGGCTTCCCTCTACAACATGTTCAAACTCTGACGTATCTCTTCCTAGGATTTCATAATATTTTAATTATTTGCCCTATAACTTTTCACTTCTCTTTGTAGGATTCTCATAGTTACATGATCTTTCTTATCTCTTCTTCCATTAGACTTTGTCTCAACATTTCCCATCCTGACATGTAGCCCTTTGAATCCCTCTTCATGATTGTACGACTGTTGGGCATCTTCCATGATCGTGGTTCTCATATAGACACCAAAGTGACTTCCAATACCTATAAATTTTGCAAGAAAAGGTGCATGCAAATAAATTTTTATTAGACAAAAAGATATACATACACAATTCTGGAAAATAATGTTGGGTATGTGTTATATTCTTTGCATGTGTATGGGGGGAGTGCGTCAGATTTTACGACTATGTCTGACGATCCCTCCCTAGTAGTTGTTTACGTGTGTGTTGGGTACTGCCCGACGGGGGGTACCAGGGGGGCAAAGATTGGCCCCCTTTAGCTACACGAAGTGTTCGGGGCAGCGCCCCGAAATTGTTTTTTAGACATTTTTTTCTATTTTAGCACTTTTCGCTATTTTTAGCGGTTTTCTAAATCAATTCCATATTAAGGGATTAGGGTTTTGGTAGTTGCATAATACCTACAATTTTGTATATATTGTATTGTGAATGTTGAAATCAATATAATGAAGAGTTGAGAGGTGCGACACCAAGGAAAGTTGGTTTTCTCCCAGTTAAGGGTATCCAGCGTAAATCTGTGTATAATGTATATGAGCCATTGATTAATTTATGTTTTTCTTAATACATTGTATCCATTGCTTTACTTCATAGGTTTAAAACTTATAAATAATACATAAGCTGTATGCTCTTTAATGCCACGACTCATCTTCTTTTGTGTTGATTGTAGCTTATACTACCCATATCAATTTTATGGGTTGATAGATGGATTCTCCTCTCCAAGATATTTCCAATGACTACTTTCTTGCTCAATTCTGAATTCTGAGCAGAAAGTTATAGTCATCTGGATATTGCTAATTTACCCCTTTTTGTACATTTTTCATTCTGGTGCAATTCACCTGAGACACCAACTTCTTCCACTTGTAGAAGTAAATCTGTCAGGAATAAGATAAAAAAAATTATGATACATAGTTAATAATGATGACACATAACTCATAACAGCTCTTAGATTGTCATTATGATGATCTAGTAAAAAAATGAAGCAATTTGGAAATGACAACTTTGTCCTTCTTCACCCCTTTTTCCAGACTTGAACTTTTTAGCCAAACTGGCTATCTCCCAAAATGTGCACTTCTAGAAAAACTTCACTAAACCAAAGTTGTTTGGCTTGATGAGTATAGAAAATGTTGAGTAAATACAATTTTCCATATTTGTCATCTGGGGACCCTTCTCATCCTCTGAAAATCCTAAATATCCTTAAAAATTGGCCTGTAATAGTGGATTTTGGCCAATTTCAACATCCTCATTCCAAAGCCCTTAGAGTTTATTCAATTCCTTCATGGTTCATTTCCATGTTTGTTTTATGGATTCTCTCCAATAATTTTAGCTTAATCTATATCTTTGCCAATGATCTGGACCTTGATCTTTAAAAACTACTATTTTGCAATTTCTGACAAATCCATGGAGAAATGGGTAGTGGCCCTCTTTGACACTTTTGTATATCTCCTCACAGTGGACAAAATCCATAATTTCATGTCAATCTGACTTAATCTGCTCCAGTTATGGCCAAAATAAGTATATGGCTCCAGACTTGGTTTTTTTTTTTTTTTGAAACTGTAGGACAATTTTCCCTATGTGGCATCTTTGTTGACGTGGTTGTTGATGTGGCATTCTGGGTCCACATGGTACCCTGAGGTGATTTCATGTCACCCTCCTGGCCTTATTGGTCTGCCTCGTCAACCTTCTCTCTCTTCCTTGTCCTCTTTCTTTTATGTTGGCCCTAAACATTAATAAAATATTAATATTTTACGAGCCCGACATGCCCAGTTGGCACACCTTTGCCCCCAGATGATACAAGGGTCCCACCTTGACTGACAGAATCTATGTGGTTCCCCTTTGTTGTTCACGGGTATGGGCGAGTCCCATCCCACACCTTTACCTTGGTGCATGAACTTGCACATATCCTATATTTGATGGTGGAGATTGGACAAGATCTATGGTGGATAGGCCATGTCGCATCGCAAAAGTGCATGGACATTAACATCCCCTTGGTATATAATAGTGTAATGTACTTTCTATGTGTCATGATCCTAATGGTGTCACATGGTACAAGGTCCTGAGCCAAAATCGCTTCGCTTCCCATGCGATAGTAGTTTACGGTATTGGCTAGACCACCCTGCGCATGTGGCTCCCATGTCACTTGTTGGACCCACCACCCACACCATAGGCCCTACCACTATGCCACCAACTGCCACCATGGTATTCCACATAAACAACTACCACGTCACCTCCACATCATGCTAACATCATGGTACGAAAAAATTACCCAAATTTCCCCCCAAAAAATGCATAATTTTGAAATTTTTACTAGGGTCGCCATGGAACCTGAAACTAAGCTTTCTAATGGACGATTTAGGCCTGGTGCATATCAACTCAACCTTTGCACCCAAACTTCAACACTCTAATGTTGAATTCTCAACCAATTTCACTGCAAAAATTGGGGTTTTCCAATTCTTCATGGCTACACTATAATTTCCAGATTTCGACCTGTTATCCCCCCTTTCCTAGGGATAACTAAGGAGATGATGTCTCGAGGCCCGCGGGTTGTAGACATGGAGTAAAAAGAGGAATATGAGTAGATATATCCCTTCACTCACCACACATCACCATTTTATCGATGGAAGCAATATCCACCACACCAGTTCGGCACACAAAGGACAACAGGTCTTGCTTCATGAGGTAATAAGTTTGATGTCATGGTAAGTGTCATTTTAATATTTGAAGCATTTGAACATGTTTCAAAGGGTCCTTTCCTGATTTTGAAATGTTTGCTTGGAAATTGTGTCTTTTTCCTTATTTCACCTTGGTGGTTGGCATGTTGTCCTAGTAAGTGGGTTACCCTCGGCAAAGGGGTTGCTACTATGGGGTCTCCTTGAAGGGTCATCGTACCATTCCTGCACATACTTATCACTTTTTGTTACTTCTTCCCTTCTATTTTCTCATCTTTTGGGTTTTTAGGTATATTGACCCAAGAAAGGCATGTACCTCATTTCATGGGAAGAAGGGGCTAAAGGCCCAGAGGCTTGTAGTTAGCAAAATATAAAAGCCAAACATTAATCCTTTAGATGCTCGCCCTAATGGTACTGAGAGCAATGAAATGCTTCTCCATAAAACAATTCAAGGACCTGCAAATAAAACGCATAACTAATAAATGTCTCACTTGTTGAGGGAATGCATTGCAGTGTCTTTTACTTTCCTTGCACATGGCACTCAATGTGTTCTAGCCTCAAGTGGCATTGCGATACTCTTTACTTTCCCTTGCATATAGTATCCAATGTTCTGACCTTAATCAATTAATGGTAAATAAAATGCCTTGGAAAAAGGTTGCATTGAAAACGAGGATGCAACACACCCTCTACAAAGGCACCCATAAATGAGACAATATGAGCCCTTGTATGTCAAGAAACCCCATGCCTAAAAGCCACACCCCCATACACCTTATACTCTTATACATGACTTAGAGAGGGTCCTCTTGGTAAACACTCCTTGACTTAGAGAATGATCTACCCAATAGGGCACCATGATAAACCTCCCATACTTAAATTTGGCAAGTTGTATAAGGTCTTTGAGCATTTGTTTATTTTGAAAAGGGGGGATTTGATGCACATGTTTGGGTGGTTCTTTTATTAAATATGGCTTACTTGGCATGATACTTGTGACTTGTGGACCCTTGAAGGGCATACTTGTTTGTCTTTGCAAGGCTTTTTTGAGTGAAAGCTTGTTCGTGGAGGCACAAGGTTGCTTTGACCTTCACAGGGGCATGAAGCCCACGCATTAGATTATGCATCCCCTCTCATTTGACACTTGGGAGGATGAACTTTGCCTTTGGAGACACTTGGACACCATGAGATAATCACATGCTAGCCCCTTGCACCTCAACGTTGGCCTTTGGAGGCCTAAAATGTCACTTTATATGCCCTATACATCACATGGAAGCTAAGGTTTTTTATGGGGTTCTCATGGTCGATGGTGATGTGACATGGTTTGATGGAGAGAGAGACACTTGGCATGCACTAGAGTACTTGGTGGCAGGGAACATGGCCTTTGGAGGCCCAACGATCTTCACCAAAAGGCTCAACGTCTCTCTCAGAGGCCTAATGTCACCCTTTAAGGCATGACGTCACCCCTAAAAGGGGAATTACTTTATGTATTTTGTAATTTTAAGTTGTAAAAGGGAAAATAGAGGAGGTCGACCCCTCTAATTTGTTGTTGACATTTTAAAAAGTGTACTAATTGGTTTTAGGTGACCTCATATAAATAAAGGTCACTTTCATTTCATTTTATCATGATGTGCTTGAGAATTACATACTCTCTTGGCTGAAATTTTCGCCCTACTTGGGGAAAATCGCTCTATCTCTTTCTTGGTGTATTGTGGATGATTATTTCTTGTCTATTGGAATTAAGGCTAGAGTTATCTCTTGATGCTCATTTTCTTGGTGATGTGACACAAACCTCCCCTTCTCTCCTCAGGGCTTCTCGACCTCTCGGTCTAGGATCTTCAAATAAATGAGTCGAATTAGCTCCTTAGGACCCTGCTAGCCCCCAAACTGATTTAAGACAGGCCCCTTATCTCCTTAGGCGCAGGTCATATGTAACCCGCGAGCCCTTTTCCTGGCACTCTTAGCAATTTTAAATTGGCAGGTGCTAGCTCCTTCCGCTAGGCCCCTCTCCTCATATGATCTCGAGCTGTGACCCAGGGATGAACCCTAAGGTGCTTCAGAATTTCGAGCTTCAGCCATTTCAACTGCAGTTGAAGCCTTTTTACCCGAACCTCGAACCGATGAACTTACCCGAACGGGATCTATGACTCACGTTCCTCTAACATCCAACGACTGTGATCCTCTTTAGGACTCTAGCCTTCGGGAGTTTCGAGTGCTCCAAACACCTTTTTCCTCTGCAATATTTTGTACCCGGAGCTACAGATCAAGTGCCACGCATCCTTCTGGATCAACGGTTCCTGATTCCTTCCACAATTCGGGCTTTCGCCGAATCCATGTGTGCACTCCACAAATCCTCTGAAGTGGATTTTCAATGGAGTGAACCTCCATTCTCCATGTGTCCCCTTTTCTAATAAATGATCCATGCTTCTCCTCTGAGATCAATGGTCCATAACGACTTCGGGCTCCGATGCTTCAGAAAATTCTGAAACAACACTGTGAAAATCCTCCGGAGTGTACGACCTCCGAAGTAAATCTCCACTCTCCACATGTCCCTCCTTTCATCAACGACTCCTATTGATTTAATCTTTCAGAACTTTTTACCTTCAGGACTTTTACTCTCCAATTTCCCGAAGTGTCCTATCACCGAAGTGACAAATCTGACGCCACATGTCCAAGCAACTGACGGCTAGGCTGGGATCTTACCTCTGGAGCTTCAGACTACTTTAAGTCAATGCTCTGCTTCCTCCTTTCTTTTCCTTGAAGTCCACAATCTGATGATGCATGTCCTCCTCAGATCGACGGTCACACAGACTTCACTACTTCGAGCTTTGGGAGTTCTTCACACTCCACTCTCTCTTTTCTCCAAAGTGCTTTTCCTCCGAATTGACATATCTCCTGCCACACGTCCCTTCTCAATGGATGACTAAGATGACTTCGCGACTCCGGCATTCGGGATTCTTCGCGCCTTCACACCTTTAATCATTCATAGTGCTCTTGCTCCGAAGTGCGGGATCTGGTGACACATGTGCTCACCAATGGATGACCCAGATCTGCTTCATCTCCCTCGACTTCGAGAGTTATTCACCCTTCTACACCCACTCCTCTAGGATGTAGGATCTCTCACCACGTGTCTCTGACTGATGGAAGACTGAGATATTCTTCGCTACTTCGGGCTTCGGGGGTTTTCGAAGCTCGACACTGACTTTTTGTCGAAGTGATTTTCTCTAAAGTACACAGATCTCCGCCACGTACCCTTCTGGATCCAACAGTCCAAATTTACTTTGTCGCTTCGGGACTTCGACAATTCTGTAACCACCGTGCTTGAAATATCTCGTGGTGCAATTACTTCGGAGTCTCAGATCTATCACCACCTATCTCTCTTGACGATGGACGGTCCCAATCCACTTCAAGGCTTCGACAAGTCTGCTCCCCGGTGCACATAGAGGAATTTATAGTCCGTACACTTTACCTGGATCTGACGGATGTGAGTCCTTTGCACTCAGATCCAGTGGTTGGGATCTACTCTCCTCCTCGATGCGCTCCTTCTATCTAGACGTGGATCTAATGGTCCAAATCTCTCCCTGGAACTCATCTGATTGTTGGTGTCACTCCTCTTCCTGAGCTTTGGATTTCTTCCGAATTGGAATAATTTGCAAATATTCAAAGGATGCGACCTTTGATCCTCCTACGAGCTCGACTATTTTGGGTCTCGACTTGTGCTTATAAAACGCTATCCCTCCCTGATCTTTGCCAATGTAATTTGACCTCAGCCCTAGCGCGCACTTACGCCTTCACTGTGCAACTTTGCACTGCTCCTCTTAAGCTTTCAACTTTCTCAGTCTCCTAAGGGTCTCGACCCTCGACTTTCCTTCAAAATATTTATGGTGCCCCCCTAGCACGCTCTGCGCTCTTATGAGCTTCTGAACATGGAGTAAGTTCACACCACGTGAATTCTACATTGTCTCTCCTGAGCTTTTGAACTTGAAACAAGTTCACCTCTATGCACTCCTTGCACACGACTGAGCCTTCAGACTTTCTCAACACTTGTCTAAGTGTTGGCCTGATGCACACCTTGCACAACTCTTCCTTCAGAATCCTTAACTCTTTCAAGTTCACTAATGCACTCCTTGCATCTGCTCAATGCACACTTGTAGAGCTCTTCCCTAGAGTGTTCAACAACTCTGTTTCATATGAGCTTCAATTGCTCAGACCTCATAGGTCTATGTCCCTTTCTTCCTTGAAGGGATATATGTTCCCTCTTGGAAACTTCTGCTCAATGCACACTTGCAGAGTTTTCCAGAGTATTCAACAACTCTATGGGTATATTCTCCTTGACACCCTTCTCTTCAGACTCGAAACATAATCCTTTCGTGCACACTTGCACCTGCTCAATGCCCACCTGGCAGAGCTCTACAGAGTATTCAACAACTCTGTCTTATGTGCCTTCTCTGCACAGTTCCTTCTCCAAGGTATTCAGTAAGCTTGAGGCTCCTCTCTGAGTATGAGACTATCCTGGTGTGCCCTCCTGGCACGTTCTCCTTTGAACTCAAAGTAGAGTTCAGATACACACTCCTTGCGTTGGCTCATAGAGTTCTCAACACTCTGTCATGCACTCCTTGCATTTAGCCTAAAATAACTGAGAATAATTCAACAAACTCACAAAGATAGAGAATTATATCTTCCTCCTACAGATGAAACCTATCTCATGCATCTACAACATACATTCATAAACACACACAGATGATCATCCATAAAACACATAAACACACAGAAAACTCGTAGGAAGGAAAAATTGCTCTTTTTATTATTATGAATGTATGTTTTCAATGTGTAAAAAAGCTCGGACTGCAACAGAGTCTCAGCTCTCTCCTCTCCTTGGCTTACAATGATTTTCTATCCACTTTCAACAACCTCTACTGAGCATACGTTACAATGAAAGACAAAAGGGGCTCATCGACATTTTTCCCTCCAACTACACTAGTGGTGTCTAATCACCATTTACAACGCCTATCTATTGAGGCAGATTACAATGACTGAACATCTAGTCTGAATCGAATCTAGATCAACCTACAGTCAACCATTAAAGGTGACCTTAACTACAACTTGTACAAAGGCATCAACTCGACTCTTATCAGCCTCACAACATTTAATTGCATTTAAATTTTTAAAATTGAGAGAAAAATGAGAGGGTTGACGCCTCTCCCCTCATTGAATGCACTTTAATGTGCTGGAATGTTGGCACGTTGTTGAGGTGTAAAGGATGCTCCTGCATCATGATGTGATGGAATGTTCTTAGTAAAGAAGGATTTTGCATGTTATCTCTTGAAATTGGTAAGGAATTTTCTACATAAGTGTGTTGTTTCTTCTTGTTTCAAGGATAATTTGTCTAGATCATTCGAGGAGTATAAGGGCATACACCCTCCATCAAGATCCATCTTTGTTATCATTGAAAAAAGTTATTTTGCAAAGGTTGCTACAAGGAGTAAAAGGGATTACACCCTTGTAGATTTACCTTGCTAGGTTTTGTTTGCTCTAGGGAGTAAAAGGGATTACACCCCTAGAGAAGTAACAAACCCTAGCTTATACACAAGAGACTCCATTAACCCAATTAATAAGGCACTCATATACTTGCATTGGAGATCGTATATTCATGCATTGGTATACGTGAATTTATGAGATATTGCAATTGTTCAAGTTGGATCTATTTCTACATGTTATAGGCTTTCTTGTGCCCTAGGGGCATCTTGATTGGCCAAGTAATTCACTTTGT
The DNA here is from genome assembly GCA_000966675.3 of Picea glauca. Lineage (NCBI taxonomy): Eukaryota > Viridiplantae > Streptophyta > Pinopsida > Pinales > Pinaceae > Picea > Picea glauca. The sequence goes on along the minus strand of JZKD02S0582816.1, from coordinate 44,622 downwards.
TGTTATAAATTAATACTACAACCATTAGGGCTGTTGCAAAACATATTATCTTCACTTATTGTTCACCTTTCTACTGCTAAAAGTCATTAGCAAGCTGCCATAATTGTTCCATTAATTGAATGCTATATTTTGGGTGGATTATTTGTTGATTTTGGTGGGTAGAAGTAGTTGTTGTAGAAATAGTTTTCGACAGCCACAAGGCTATTAAAAATACTTGTTGATAACATTAATTAACAACCCCTTAAATCCTACCAAAACTTGCTCTAACCATTGGGAATTTATCTAGTCATTGTTAGATTTGTTTCCATCATCTTGCACTTGATTTTGGTAGTCTAATTTGCAACCGATATAACTTGTTTACCACAGAAAATATATTTCCATACTGCTACAATTTTGGAACAACAAGGTTTCTTGTGGATTCCCCACTGGTTAAAGGCTTTGTTTATCATCTATTGTCTTGTTCTAGGCAGGGCTGCCACTGTTTTGTAAGTACACAACTTTGGAAAATCATTCACCAACCATAAAGACTCTTTGTTAAGCCTTTTTCCATCTCCTAATTCCGACCTCTAGGGGAATCCTCTCATACTCTTTCACTTTCCATCTCAATCCCCCTAGAGTCACCCGAGATTCTCCCCTTGTGGTGATTTTCATCATCATTAAAGTGCGATGAGTGTTTATATAAGGTGACAGTGGGTAAATACTCCCATGGTTGTCACACCTTTGTGGTTTGGGTTGGGGTTTTCCCTAGCTATGATCTGTGTGATAAAACAACCAATTACATGCCCAACACATGCATATTTAGAGATTAAAATTGGGGATTTTTACCCTTGAACTTGAATTCACCTAAATTACATGCAAACTCTTCACACTTTTACCTAGAACTACCACATTACAAACATTTTTTGAGATTTAATTCTGCAATTTTAGGTTCTTCATATTGAGTCTGGTCCATACAAGCTTAGTGTTTGAACCCGTGGCTCTGATACCATTTTGTAACATCCCCCAACTTAATTGAGGAACATTACATACGAAAAAATACACATAAATTCAAAATTTATTTTGCTAATTAATTATTGTAAGCTTACTAGTTATAAATTAACACATATTTAACTAGATTATGATACCCATAATTAAATGCATCTACTACATTCTAAATGAATGTGAATGCAACTAATAATTCATGTACAATAGCACATAAAGCCATTCTCATACACATGATAAAATGCACAACCATAAAACTCGTAAGATAACTCAAAAAATAGATAAACACTTATATTTTTAAAAATGGTTGTGTAACTATGTGCTTGGAAAGGACATTCCACCCAACCATAGACTTGTTGTTCCAAATATCAACAACAAGTCGACCCCAAGTTGGGGATAGGAATCCATAAGAGAAGGGTGCCTCTCATAGTCCACTCACAATTCAAAATCTTGTAAGCCATTGATAGTCTCCTACAACTATCCCGAATTTACTTCGGATCTCTTCCTCTTGACTTGCGCAAACCAAGGAATGTACCCCTTCACTACTCTCAGTCCATCGGGCGTTCCATTCGTTTATCAAGGTCTCTCTAGAACATGTAACCAAGAATCTATCTATTGGGAACTCAAGCGAACTCACTTCCCAAAAAAAACTACCAGGAAATAAAAAACAAACAATTGTTGTTCTAGTGCAGCTCTCACAGGAGTTCACTCTTCAGGCCTGACAACATGACTCTTCAATATTCAAATCCAGAATGCTCCAAAAACGCTCCAACATGCTCCAAAATTTTCCTAGCCTTCTTGGTCTAGCTCTAATGTTATTTTTTTCTTTCCTGATGTTCATGCCAAAATCAATGTGAAAAAGTGTGTGCTCTCCCCCATACGAATTTCCTCTATTTTCCCAATACAATTGACTGCACACTATGCCTAATGTTGATTGTACTCAAGCCCCATGCTTCCAATAACTATGGGATGTGACTTCTACACCCACCCCCTCACATGTATTTAATGATTGGGCTCTCATACACTTAAACAAAAAAATAGAAGCTTGTCTAAATGATAATTAAATTAAGGAAAATGGGTTGAATTAATACCCACAATTAAGTTTCCTCCTTGGACCCCTCTTAGACACTTCGAGACATTCCTCTCTCTAGTGGATTAATCAACCCCCATCTCTATCCATATTCCCAATAGTTGGTATCACATTATATTTATTAAAATCAGAAAATACAATTTGCATGTTATATCACTTGGCCATAGCCATATTTATATCTACATTATACTTTAACTAAATTGAGGATTATAGTGGGGATGTTACACTTAAAAAAATTAATTTCAATGGTCCAATGAGGCCACCCATGCTTTTGTTGCTATGGAGGAAGCTACAACATGTACACCTATCTTCACTGATCCAAATATTACTAAAGTATTAATAATTAAATGTGATGCTTTAGGAATATGACCTATTGTAGTATTATTACAAGAAGGTAGACCCATTTCCTTTGGAAGCAAGCACCTCAAATGAAGATATCTTGCAAAATCCACATATGAGCAAGAAATGTTGGCCATCTAGCATGCAATAAAGAAATGACATTAATATATATTGGGCATGGATTTCAAGGTTTGAGACTAATCATTCTAGACTTAAATATTTTTTGCAGCAATGTGCCTCTTCCAAAGAGCAATAAAGGTGGACAACCATAATGTAGGGTTATGATTTTGAAGTCATCTATAAAAAGGTAAAGGATAACATTGTGGTTTATGCACTCTTTATATAACATGCAGATACACCCCATGCACATGCAATATTTACACTCTGTTGCCGTCCTTATACACACTTGCAAACGTGAGCTAAGTCATGCTCACTTAGTGTGTCCTCGTAGGCACAATGCCTAGGTTCAAAGTCCATGATGTCACTTTGACTTGAACCTCTTTCGTCTAGGCTAACTCCTAGGGAAGCCAAGGGGGGTAGACCCTAGTTACTAGATGAGATTAATATTTAATGTTCTAGGAGTTGGTTTTAATTAGTTAAAAGGTCAGGGGGAATCTAGCCTAAGATGTCAATCAACAAATGCAAGATGCAACTATCTAAATATGAGAGTCAGACCTTTTCCTAGGACAACTAAGACTAGTGCCTAAGATTGGGCAATGGGGTCAACTAAGTTAGGGGGAAAGTTCATTACAAGATAAGTTACAAAGTATTACAATAAGACAGATACAATTAGATACAAAAGAATAAATCAGATATACAGATTAAGACTAGATACAAGATATACAATATATTCACAAGTTTGCTCACATGTGCAGGAATTAAAGATACATAAGATAAAGAGATCAAAACATGAAGCCAAGCATGCTCACAACAAATAGAGCTCCGTTGGACTGCTTTTCAATGGCCAAGAGACGCAAAGCACTCAAGACCCAATCAAGAGAATGCCTCCAGGTGGATGCGCA